>JAUZND010001613.1:0-13377 GCA_034780555.1 Coelogynopora nodosa
TCTGATTCCAGATCACAAGATCTATATTTGTTGATATATTTTAATAATTATACTACTTATACAAATAAGCTATAAGTTAAGTAGTATAAATGTTATTTGAGTATTATTTTCAATTGCTGGTTATTTTAATAAATAATTTTATTTTCCAAGTTAAATGGATATAATTTACGATAAACTTATTTTTTCAATTAATGTTGCAAGTTTCAGCTTCTAATATCTTCGGCAAGTATGAAAACCGGGGGGGGGGTATAAAATGGATGAATAATAACACAATTTTTTCTAGTATATAAAAATATTTGAAATTATTTTTGTTATATTTTTAGTTAGATAAAAGTATTTTAGCCACTAAGTAAAAAAATCAGGGTCATACGTTTTATAGTTCAATCAAAAACTTAATTTCTTTGGGGAAAAAATTGGCATACCCCCCTCCACCGTACGAAGTGTTAAGGCGATTTTAATTTAAATAAAATCGGACTGTGAAAAGGTTTTCCTCTTTTACTGGTTTTCTGTTCGTCAATCAAATCTGAAATATTTAGTCGTTTAAATAGTACGCCTACAAAATATCGGCAACCTGTTAATGTTGAATAAAAGTTAGGTGGTACAACTTCGAGAATACTGTTATTTATTTCCTGATAGGATTGGCGTCTTTTCTGACATTTTAGCCTAAACTTCATAAAAGAAAACATAATATATTTAATGGTAAACTTAAATTTAGAAGAATGCATTTTTTACCTTATTCATTTATAATTGCCCAACGAAATATAATATGTTTTACTTCATGTCCTTCATTTGTTGACAATTTAGATATCGTTTCTGTATTATTTTATATGATTCTATGTTGTCTTTATACGGCAATATTACATTTTACAATGTACAGAAAGGACAACTCTGAATTTTATGGGGTTTCGTTTTTAAACAAAACTATTGCGATTATTTAGTTCAGTAAATTCCGAGTGAATTTATGGACTTATCATGCCTGACTTTTCTTCCTTGCAAATAAAATGATGTCTGTAGCTAACTTGTATCTTCAAGCATCATTTTGAACATTATAGAGGTATTATAAACATTGAAAATGATGCCAATTATGTTATATAATAATCATAACTCTAGATTAGAAAAGAAACAGTATAATTAATTTATTCTACTGTCTAGATATAATATTCGGATATTTTATAATTGTTCCTCGATAACATATCAAAGGGCGTCATATTTCTATACTTACAAAAGAAATATACAGTTAGAAGATGAGTTTTAAACACACTCAATATAATATACGAACGATATACACACACTCAATATACGTACGAGCAACATTTGCAACAGGAACATTTTGTATGTTACAGAAAACGCTATTTGTAATTGAGAAATTGTAGGATACAATTTAAAAAATTGATTAAAAAATTAAAATACATTTTCTTTCTTTAGAAAATTTCAAATATAACACATTAATATTTTATTAAATGAACATATTGTAATTAAGAAAAATAATTTATTGTATTTATTTATTAGAAGTATGAATTTTACGAAAATAAGTTTAAAATTGCGGCATAATACGGGTTAAACAAATTAATGAAATTGATAAAAATTGAAAGCATAAAAATTATTTCCTTAAATTATAATACTTTATTTTAATTGTTAAATATTTCGTTTATGTGCTTAAGCCACCGGCAAAAACCAGGAATGTGGCGAATTCAAGGGGGAAAAACGGGAATTTAGCTATTTATAGTATGAAAACAGGAAATTTTTCTTCATATTTTTGTTGTGTGTATTTTTGAAATTATCTGCTTGCACTTGCCCAGTCTTTTATTTACCTTATAATAAATGTGACTTTTGTCACTTTCAACTAACATCGCTTTTTTACTGCATAATCGTTTATTATACCATTATTGACTTCTTTTACGCTAAGCACAGCCATTATGACTGCAAGGAAAAACAGGGAATTTGATTGTAATAATAACGAGGACACCCTGTATTTATTGTAATCAACAAATAAATTATTTATTTTACATTTGAAAATTAACGTTTTCTGAATTTCAATATACGCTTTCTAAAATACTTTCGTAAAAGATGTTAGTAGTTAGTGAAAGTCGGCCAAAATTGAGAAGCAGTGCTGGCTCCTACATCAGTTCTGATTGGCTGTCCCACGCTCCGCCCCTCCAGGCCGCCAGCAGTCACGTGACCGCGGGTCAGGCCGCCCTCCAGTACGTGTCCTTCGGCCCGGACAGCGCTGCCCCTACCGAGAACTATCCGGACAACCCGAACGGCTCTCCGCTAGGATTTGCTGGTCTCTGCTCTGCCGATGGACGCCATTTGGCCGTGATGCCGCATCCGGAGCGGGGGGTGCTCAGCTGGCAGTGGCCCTGGGCGCCTTCTGATTGGTCGGGACTGGCGGCCAATGAGAGTCAGACGGCGCCGTGGCTGCGATTGTTTACCAATGCATTTGACTGGTGTCTTGAGCATCAGCGGCTTAGCTAACTTCCATAGTAATATTGATTATTATTATCACCTTTCGTTGTTTTGTTAACCTACAAATTATAAAGATCATAGTGTTTATTATAGAACAAGTATAGGTGTGAACTATTATTGGAATGAATAGATGCATTTTTTTAATAAAATACTTTCTATTATTTATGTTTCTTTAAAGTTATTTGGGTTTTGTTTCGTTGAATTTGGTAATAATTAATAAAAAAATTTGATAGATTAAACAAGCGAATAATTTTAATCATACGTGGCCGAAATTTTATATAAATAAAATGTAAATGAGAACAATTATTATATGACATGTATAACGAGGCGAATTTTAATGCAGTTTTCGCATTTATATCACAATAGGAAGCTTCTAATATTTAGCAACTAAATTAGTCCTGTGGCACTAATTAATTTTGCTATAGTAGAAATACTTATTAGTTATTACAAATAATACAAAAATAGATAGCTCACCAAACTGCACTTGGTGGACGTATTGTTTTTATTGTTGCGTAAGCACAGATAACACCGCCCTGATCGTTTAGTATGTTCTCGGGTGATTTCGTTGGGCTCTGCTTGAAGGCCCGCGGCAATTGGGTAGCCAGCCTTATGTTTGAGGGATTGTTGCAGTCGCAGTAAAACACTAGTACGTGTCGTGTAAAATGCGCGTTTCTAAGACAAAACTAATACGTACAACCTACTTGCCACAACGAATTGTTGTGCGCATTGAACTTAATTAAAGTTCAACGGTTGTGCGTGTGTTAGTAGGAGTGACTGTTAGTCTAATGCATAGATATCGAGTCACTGCCGCTTATATCCCTTCTATAAACGTATCTGGTACCTACCTACTTTGCCGTGGAGTAGGAACCTGCATTCCTTATGCATAAATAATATACGTTAAATACAATAAACATTATTTTCCTGCAAATATTTTCATATTCCTTCGTCGCCGGAAATGGGGTCAAAAATAACCTAATTCACTTCAATTTATTATTACACACATTAAATTTGTGTATTCTTATTCCCTCGATTTGAAGCTATTCGTGGCCACAATATATTTTCCAGTAAGATAATCTCCAACATGTTCTAACAGAACAGATGCCATTGTTCACAAACCAACAAATGGCAAAGGCTCTAGCGAAGATAACGGAACACCTTAGCCTCATTGTGGAACAAAACGGAAGTTATGTAAATATCTCATACAACTTATTTCATATATTCACTTTATTCACAAATTTTTTGTTTGCAATATATACACTACATTATTTAAAAAATAAATAATTTGTATTTAAACCCTAAAATGTAGCATTGTAATAGAAGTAATCGATTTATCAAAATCCATAGATTTCATTTGCCTATACTGGTGTCAAATAAACGATAAACAATAATATTTGTCTATTTGAAGTTAATAGTATATGATATTTGTGTTCGAAAACATAGATTTCGATAGCCTTATATACAATATCATTTTTAGACACATAATATGAAGTGCAAAAACGAATATTTTCGAAATCAAATTTATGCAACCAATTGACTTGATTCTTTTTGCATCTAATTCTAAATCACAAGATCTATATTCATTGATAAATTTTTATAATTATACTATACTTATATAAATAATTAGCTATAAGTAGTTTAAATGCTATTTGAGTAATAATTTCAATTGCTGGTTATTTAAATAAATAATTTTATTATTCAAGTTAAATGGATAAATTTCACGATAAACTTATTTTTTCTTTTAATGTTGCAAGTTTTAGCTCCTAATATCATCGGCAAGTATGAAAACCCAGGGGCTATATAATAGTTCAATAAAAACACCATTACTTTTGGTATTTAAAAATATTCGAAATTATATTTGTCATATTTTTTAGTTAGGTAAAAATATTTTAGCCACTGAGTAAAAGAAAGCCATACATGATATCGTTAAATTAAAAACTTCTTTTTTTAAATTGACAAATCACCCTCTACGTACGAAGGAATAAACAAGCCACGTTTAGTGCTTGAGCTCTATAAATTGGTTTTTGTAGGTTTACTTCTAAACTTTTATCAAATATTTGCGTATAAATGAATAATAACAATTAAATAGAAAATGATTATTACATTCAACAAAATCCATTAAATTATATTTATATAACATCTAAATTAAGAATATGCATTAACAAACGCGCGCAAGAAAATTATAGATTAAGGGATGTGAGGGGGGAAATGTACAGCTACAATAGTCAACATGCAATGGGATGGATGTACGTATGCTATTATATAGAACAAGGATATGTTTAGCTACCTACGCCCTATTTAATCATGAAAGTTGGTTAATGTTAGAACTCTAATTGATATTATATAATTACTTTTCTAACACGATTATAGTATAATGATTTGGACAAAGCGTAATTAGGCATACACAAGTTTTTCAGTCATTTTCTAAAACTGTGTTGATTTCTATAGTCTACCAATTTTATCTTATTTCCAATTTCATAAATCTGAATAAATACAAATAAGGTAAACATAAATTGTAATTGGGTAATTTATACATTATTGTAGTTAAGATATTAAACATATACGTGGCTTCATAAGTTAAAATGTGCTATAGAAATTGTAAACATCTAGCTATTGTATTGTTAGCATCATTTTATGGAGAGTTTGTAACGTTTTTTGTAACGTTTGTAACGGCTCTACATTGAATCGCTTATATGTGACGAACTCTATATAAACGCTGCCTTTCCTTCAAATTTCACTGGTGTATTCACTATAATAGAAAATATACATTTAATTGTATTTCAAACGTGCTCCTTTTCTGCTTTATTTATTTACAGATAGCTGGTGCATCCTTATAACTTTAGCAGTGGAGTAATATGTTGGTCATATTATACAATAAATTACACATTCATCTTTGTCAATATTGGTCATCTTTGTGTCCTATATGTTATAATCATAAAAGATCCGTAAGATAAATGGTACTCGTTTTACCTAAATTTTCAGTATTAGATGGAAAATATTCACACCCAATTTACATAAACGCGAAATTGATACAATAAAAATAAAAATATTACAAACATAAAAATTATCTATTATAATATTTTTCTTTTACGAAAAGCCATGTCATTTATAACAAATTGCCTCGTGTGAGAACAAACTATCCCGTACGTGCAATAAGAAAATCAATGTAAGCAGATACGTGCTGCAGTTTGCCTGCAAGGGAAACATTTCACTCTAGTAAACGCGAAATAGCCAATACTAAAGCGTATCGTATATAATATATATATATATAATATACAAGTATAATTATTGTTTCATAGTGATACTAGGAACTATTGAAATATGTCATGAGGGATGTGTGTTAAGTAAAATAAATAATTCAATTATATATTCGATGCCTCAATTTATTTGGATAGTTCATGTGTGCGTGGCCGTCGTGTTTATCGGGCTGCTTATATGGTCATTTCTTAACTATCATTGGAAGAAGAAAACAGGGCGACGTCCATCGAGCTACACAAATAACGGCAGCCGATCTCGAAGGTTCATCCCGTACAATCAGCATCTGAGCTCTGGTGGCGGTAAACCGGCGAACCGTACAACTCTGGGAACCATCACGCTAGCACTGACTCAGTTCAACCGAAATAAGACGAAACGTCAGCTCCGAGAGAACAGACCCGGGAACGTTCAGCCAGTGGTGTCACCGTCGAAACAGTCCAACCGCGTTGGTCTGGCCATTTGGGCAAACAGCCATGAACTGGAGGACAAAAGTAATTCAAACTCAATATGTGCATGACGATGTAGTTTAAAGAATTATCTTTTTTGTACTACTTTTTGTATTTTTTTTATATCGCATATCGTAACTTTATTCATGAATTTAATCTTTGCTGTTGTAAAAATATCGGAGAAAGCTTTTTGGATAAATTAAAGGAGAAAAAAACTGGTAGCATTGTCCATCTAGCCATTGATAACACAATTACAGTCTCAACAATTATCTTCATTATTTACACTGTAACCTCTCATGGTGATAGGTTTGATGATGTCTTTCCCATCACTTTTGAAATTTGTAACACACTTGCACCACAAAATTAAAGTAAATAAATTTGAAAAAATATCGTTCATGTGCTTTTTTCATGTATTTATTTATCATTTTTAGACCGCCAGACTTTGTATTTCTAACACACATAAATTATTCATATACATATTATGATTAATATTTGATAGGAAGAATTGTTTATTATATTTTTAAGATACCCTGCAATCTTTTTGAAATTATCTGAACCTCTTTAACGTAAATTATCTTTAATAATATGTCCGGAAAAAGTGCGTTTTTTAATATATACAAAACACATATGTTAATCATGCATGCGGAGGTATATACAATATGTATACGTTCAAAAGATCTATACGTTTATGCATTATACATTCTTATACAGTTATTGATTAGATTACATTTTAAGTGTGATGACTAAGTGCTGTTTAAATGCAACAGACAGTTTATTATTTATAGGTCAACTTTTGCTCATAATGAGCTTAGAAAACGTGCTTTTTTATATTAAAGTCTTAGAGTTGAATAATTACTCAGGAAATAAAATTAGAGAATTGTTAACGACAGCATTGGGAGAAGACTTTATTAAGCCAAAAAGAGCTCAGAAAATAGTTTAGGAATTTATAGTTGGTCGCGAGGTTGTGGAGAGAGTCGTTGGTTCAGGGAGGTGTCGTTCGTTTGAAACGGAGGAAAACATCAGGATATAGGGGCTTATTTAAAATTTTAATTAAAATGACTTATTTCTACTCATATGTTTCTGAAATATTATGTACTTACGAACTGTTATTCTGTACTACATTATGTAGTTAAATTGTTAATTGTATACATTATTAATATATTAATGTTTGTATTAAAAAAGCAATACTAAATATTAAATACTAAAATATAGCTATATAACATAATAAGTTGTTACATAAATTGATACTATATAAGCTAATCCTGCGAAACATCGCATAATATAAATTTGTATAATATATATCTCCTCTATTTTTATTTAATAGGTATATATATTAATACACTCTGCTACCTGATAAATGTTTAATAAATTATAACCATACCTCATTATAAGTTTGGCAATCCATGTAATATACATAATATATGTCTGTACATATTATATATCAATAGAAGAATATATTTATGTTTTTTGATAATTGTTTTCTTAAAAACTTATTAAACTGGTGAATTGATAGTTGGTTATTATTATTTTATTTAATATATCATTTATTCTCCATTACAGCTACATTTATTGATGTAAAGTGCCATTAAAAGGGCCATTCTACAATTAGAGATCCTTTTGAGTTTCAGAAAATGCTTTAAAAATGCAACGTGAATTGTTAAAACTTTGCATATTCCTATATATGTACTATATATTTGAGAAACCAGAATTCAAAAAGTGTACATATAAAATTGATATCTAAAACTGTTATGAATTATCCAATAAATTATTATTAAAGGTATTAAAATGTTATATATATAATTATTAATAGGATCCAATCAATTGAAGGCAATAATGGACATTCCATTTAATATTTTTTCATTATTATAATTAATTAAACTAATGAAAAAATCACTGTTTATTATACACATAGCTGGTTGCTATATATATACTGACACATGGCTGCATACACAGAACTGTATATATGGAAACCTACTATGTTAGATATTCACCGAACTTATAAATTTGTGCTTAAAAAACAATCGTATTTCGTAATAAGCAATCTCGTATTTTCTCGAATTCATATCAATTCCAATTTTACGTCCGATAATTTTATAAACTTCAAGTAAAAAAACCAATAATCAATTTTTGTTAGAATTAACTGTCGATAATAAATATTTCAAATGTATATACAAACTTTTCTACTTCTAGTTCAAGACAAAAAAATCTGACAAAATATTTTAAAGAAATTAAAAGAATGATTTTAATGCCATTATGAATTAAATAGAAATATTTTGATTTGTATTTTATTTACACATATAATTAAAATATGTTTATTATTTAGGCATATACAAAATAATAACACATCAGAACATAGAACTTCTAACAATAAAAATAATAAAACCTCGAAGAATATTCAAAAATCTATTTATTTGCATGGTAATTTCGGCAGACATTTTAAAAATACATCGAAAAAACAGATTAGATAAAAAATTGATTCAATAAACGTTGAGCCAGTCCAAACCACGACCTTAGATGCAAGTAGTGTACAAATAAGAAGTAAAGCTGCCTGGTCCATCAATAATTAACATCAGCTAAAAAAAAGAAAATAGATGGGTTTCTCATATTGTGAACTGTCGTATGTAGTGAACTGTCGTATGTAGTGAACTGTCGTTCGTATGTAGTGAACTGTCGTTCGTATGTAGTGAACTGTCGTTCGTATGTAGTGAACTGTCGTATGTAGTGAACTGTCGTATCTAGTGAACTGTCGTATGTAGTGAACTGTCGTTCGTATGTAGTGAACTGTCGTATGTAGTGAACTGTCGTATGTAGTGAACTGTCGTATCTAGTGAACTGTCGTATCTAGTGAACTGTCGTATGTAGTGAACCCGGATTTAGAGAGAACCCTTCTGCTGCTCCAAATAACTGCAGCGTCAATAAATTTAATCAGTGATCGATTAAATTTTAGTGAAAAAAAAATTTGGACAAAAAAAAGAAAAACATATTGGGTTAGATTTTTGGGGAAAAATGCAGTGTATGTAACTTTTTAAAATTGTGCAAGCCTGTGATTGACCCTTGAACAAATTTGAGGAATATTTTTTGCATTTTTGATAAATGTAAAATTATTTATTTCATATAAATGTTAATTAAGGATAACAAATATACATAACATAGATACTTGGATATTACGTTATTCTGATTATATAGGTAATACAAAATGTTGTTATTTAAAACAAAATGTATTGTTTACGCAGCATGACTCTGTGTTACGCAATAAATGCTTGTAACAATGAATAATAATGGTCTCGGATCACATTTTGACTCAGTGTTTCATATGGAATTGCAGAAACATATGCAGACCTGCCAACCTTTCAATAAGCGAAATTGGGACAATCGTTGGACATCCTGCAGTCATGTATGGCGAGGCGTGGAATTGCTATTATAAGAACTGCATAAAATGCAACAGCGCGAAGCGTTGATTTTTTGGAATTTTACAGCATGAAAATGACAACATATGAAAATTTTCATTAGCTAAATTTTAAAATTATCGGGACATTTGCTATAATATAGGGACAGTAAAAATCGCATAAAATATGGGGACACTTTGTAAGTATGCATATGAAAGTAATGCATTTTTCCAAATATTATGGTCAAATTGAAGATTTTTTGAGGAATTTGGGTAAACATCTGGAATTTAAGGAACAATCACGGGCCTGATTGTATGTCCTTGTAACCTAATTACTTGCAATTTTATGTGTATACTTAATTGAATGAATTCAATTGTTTTTTTTATAGTATAACATTTAATATATATATTATGCAGGTGTACAAATATCGTAGCAAAGTGAACAGAACTGTATCAATGTTTAATTTAGTAACATTCAGATTTAGTGAACTATTTTGAAATCTTTTGAAAAATCTTTTGAAAAATTTTAGTTCACTAATGCGAGCACTACCTTCATTTTATTAATGAGGATCAAATTATAAAACTGCGTGACACACCCTTAAATATGATAGACAATATACTCTGAATTAAATTGTGTTGGTTCATAGTTATGCATCATAATAGTATGTTATATAAAAATATTAGTAGACATGAATTTTTTTTATAGATATTGATTTTTGTCAACACACTGTTCAAGGAGATGATTATATTGATTTTCGCATAATATAATTTCATCCAAATGTTAAATTTGTTAAACAACATCCATCTCTACTGCTGCATGCCAACTATTCACGACCAAAACAGCCCCTGACTCATGATTCCGCGAGACCAGTGTGGAATGCACAGGTGGCAAGAGCTCTATCATGCTGGTCAAACAACTTCTCGGACAGCTCAGGCTGCGGCATCCATCTCCGCAGTATCGATCGTTCCACGGGATGCAGCCTCCCCGCCAACACCAATGAGTGTAGAGGACCGCCCAACACCCCGTCGCCCGGCATCTCATTGGCCATGTCGGCCAGGGAGGTGACGAACAGCGCCTGGTTGGCTGAACCAACACGGGCCACGCCCACCACTAGACACTCGCCTGTGATTGGACAGGAGCTGGGAGGGGTGTCGTCATCACCCGCGATGTCAGCTGTATTAGGTGGAACAGATGTGATGAACAAAAAAAAGCTGAAAATTAAAATGGGGATCTGGATGCGATGGCCACAGTGCGGTCCATGTGGGAGATTTTTTTGGGCGGGTTAAAGTTCCACGATAATTTTTCAGAATATTTAATAAATATACGTACATATGTCAGTTTACGCAGAATAGTCTCATGTCTCCGCAATTGAAAATTATATTGAAATTGAAATGTCGTCTGTATATAATTGAGTGAAGACGAAAGTATTGTTATAATTTTTATGCTTATGTGATTAGGTGATCTCAAAAGATGGAATTTATTTTAATAGCAATTATGTTTGAATTTAGATTGGTTTTCTGATAGCAAACAATATTTAATGATGTCCATGAGAAATTGGGAATTCACTGTTAAATTAGCGGAACTAGTTTTATTCTAATATCAATATCGATATATTTTACACCCCGTCGTCACTGTCCTGAGGAAAAGACTGATTTTCCAAAAGATTCTGAGAATTCAAAAATGATAATGCAGAATAGTTAATATATAAGAATGAAGATACAGATCTTTAAGGGTAAAACTGTCAATTTTTAGTTCTGAATAATGTGAAAAACAAAATTAGAAGCACACATTTATCGAGAAGAACCTTAAATCCAACGAAGGCCCTACATTATTTCAGGATGCTTTATTTGTGATTTAAAATCTTTGTAGTGGGTGTTTGATTGTCCAGAATTAATATGAATTAGATCTATTTTCCAGACCAGGACATCAGGCCGAAGACCAGTCTAAAATATATTTATAGCAATGTATTATGCCAACAGTTATATAATAACATATTTGAAAGAAAAGGGCTACGAAATGACATAAATTTCATAAAAAACTGGCTATAAAAACCCTAAAGTTTAGAGTGTTAATTGCAACAAATAGCGCAGTGTGGTTGATATGAAGAATAATGGAAGATAAGAAAATCTTCATTCACTAGTCGACAGATCAGTTCACAACTAGTCTACAGATCAGTTCACAACTAGTCTACAGATCAGTTCACAACTAGTCTACAGATCAGTTCAACTAGTCTACAGATCAGTTCAACTAGTCTACAGATCAGTTCAACTAGTCTACAGATCAGTTCACAACTAGTCTATAAGTCATTCACAATGTATGACACTATTCCAAGTCAACACAAGATTATCAAATAATATTATATCTACTCGATATAAGCGTTCGGTACAAAACACTATTCAAAGGTGTACTTTCAAGAACTTGTATATCTTGAATTGAATTAATAAAAATTCAAAAATATAACAACATGCCATAAACTTCAAATTCTAACAATTGTATTATATAAATTTTATATTTTAAAAATAAGAAAATTGATCCCAAGTAATAAAGCGATGTAAATAATAAAAAGAGTAAATATATCATAATATAAAAAGAACAATTATTATATAATCATAACTTCTCCGATTGCTAAATTAAAATGAAATTTAAATATTAATTACAAATAATATAATATGATTAATTGATGTCTTCAATAAGTGGTATTTTCTTTTCGAAAACAAAGATCTTATTAATATCTATTAATATACTCGCACTGATAAAATAGTGCATATTACGAGTTTTTGTTTAAATCATTAAATTATTTTACTCAATAAATAAATAGTCCATAAAACAGGTGTCATATAAATAAACTTAAAGATGTGTTATACTATCTTATTTATTAATGAAAGTGATTCTATATAATTATTATCTTTATATTTTAACAAGAGAAAAAATATTAAAGATTCATCATTTTAACATAGCGCATGAGAATAAGGTAGTAAGAAAAAAACAAAGTAAAATGTCGTAAGTGAAAAATCGATAACTTAAGAAGAATGAATAAGTTAATAACAGATTTCGGATAAATCGGTTTAATTGATCACACATATTCAATTATCAGGAATTAAAATAAAATTGATCATTCAATAGGCTAAAAATTCCCTCTTATATCTGAGAAGTCCTACAGTACAGTCAACTGTCAACTGGAACAACACCAACCTGCATAGCGACGTCCCAGACCTCAAAACCTGCCAGATGGAAAGCCGCCGCCATCTCCCGGTCCCCATTGCTTCCCTCCTCCCTCAACACGGCCACCCTAGGCTGCACTCCCCCATCCAGCCCCTGCCAGTGTCGTGGGCCCCACTCCTTGAAGCTGACTCCGTAGACTGGCTCCCGGGCGCATAAAAGTCCCCTCCGCTCCGCGGCAACGCAGTCAGCATCGCACTGAAGGGAGTCAAGTCTTGAGCTGGTTTCCTCCCAGATGTCGCGCAGTTGGGCCACCGGAATGCTTTCCAGTAAGGCGGTACCATTTACTGTGAGGTTGATTAAGGGGCCGGCCCCTCCGGCTGCTAATGGGTCCCGGGCAAAGCTGCGCCCGAGAGAGAGGGGGGCAGGGAGGTCATGGAGGCTCCAGATGGAGAGGAGGCGGTCCAGGTGGGTGTGGGGGACCTCGATGATCCAGCCGGGCTCCTCGTGGAAGAGGGAGGCGAGTAGAGAGGGTCCGGGCAGGTTCACGTCGATGGAGATGCCGCGGTTGCCTGGATTGAGGGTTGGTGGGGGGGGGGGGGGGGGGGGGGGGTGAAATGTGTTGGGGTTGGGGAAAAAATTAAAAATTTATAAATTTTTAAAATTGT
>JAUZND010001614.1:0-13375 GCA_034780555.1 Coelogynopora nodosa
TGGCGTAGTGAGGTCCGGACTACGTGCAGGCCATGGGATTGGGCCGAATTTCCCAATCCACCTCTCCTTGAAAACTTCTGAAAGATACTGACGTGTTGAATTTGCGGTGTGCGCAGGCGCTCCATCCTGTTGAAAAATTGGATTTAAAATATTCAACCTCCGCAGTTGTGGAACAAAGTCATTCCTCAACAATTCCTGGTAGCTCACAGCAGTAATGCGACCTTCACAGACAATTGGGCCGATGAGATGGCTTCCTGAGATAGCGCACCAGATCATAGCTCTGGGAGGATACAAAGTAACTTGTTCATGAAAATGAGGATTATCCTTAGCCCAAAAAACTGTGGTTTTATGTCTTCCATCACCGTATAAAGCGCATTCGTCACTGAAAAATACATTGTTTCTTTCACGATCATTAGGAAACGCAGCTAACATCCTCTGACAACAATTGACCCTGTTAGCTTTATCTTCTTCTGACAAAAATTGAACTGAAGTTGGCCGCCAAGCTTTCATCTGCAAATCAGTATGCAGCACCCTATGAAGTGTTGTCGTAGGTACACCTAACAAAGAAGCGCGACTTCTGATACTTCTGGTTGGTGAATGGGCTACTGATGCCGCTACATCCTCTGACAAAGCTTCTCTAACTTTTGTACGGCCACTACGTGGTAGATCCATAATTGACCCTGTACGGAAAAGCTTCTCTTCCCAATTCTTTATTTTATCACCTCTTGGCGGATCGTCTCCAAACTTTTCCCTTAATTTTTCTCGAATCAATTTCATATCGTTATTTGTTTGACCAGATTCATGCCACAAAGTGGCAGCCAAAATACGCGACTCAATAGTATAGGGACTCTGATCAGCCTGTGCCATCACAACAATGTGAATAATGAAATTAAAATAAAATATGTAAGCTTAAATAAATATTGACGTCGTCAACTCCACTCACTATCTAACCATAACACTGTCGCTATATCGTGGTACACATTTCACTCTACAGAAACCACAGCGGCTGAGAGTGATCGATACTGTGATCGAGTGAGCGACGTTTAACCATAACCGTAATGTGATAAAACTGTGAAATAAATTATTATTAGATTTACACCCCACTTCTGGAACAACCTGTATATACATATATATTACGCAGTAAAATAAAATGGATATAGCCTCGGAATAGCTATGAGTCAGTGCTAATTTTTTTTAAATCGGTTGAAATTTGTCAGAGTTAAACAAAAATTAAGCTTTTATTTATAAATGTTGAAATGAATTGCGTATAAAAGTACGTAATTTAAATCAATTTTAAAATCTTATAGGCTACTGCTCACGTAAAAACTAAATTGAGTAGTATAATCGATTTGTCTTATGTTGGTAAATCATCATACCAAGTTTGGTTGTGATAAGTTGAAAACATCAGAAGTTATAGGCTAATAACAAAAGTTACGTCTCGTATTACGTCATATTTTATTGTCAAAAATAAAAAAAATGGTCTAAAAGCAATATTCACAATTAAATAATAAGTTTATTATGTAACTAGACACTAATTTAATTTTTTAAGGTTATATACTACTTACAAATATTTGTATGTAGTACAAAATATTGAACTTATATTTGTGAGTCATCATATCAACTTTGGTTGTCATAGGCTACTATCCTAAAAAGATATACTCAATGAAAGAGTTTGGCTTATTTATTATCCATAGTGATCCCGATCCCGTAAAAAAGAAGGTTTGTGGGGGAAAGTCAAAGGTCAAGTGTCATTGTCAAAGGTCAAGAGAGTGGGTCGAATCCACCCTTCCTATACCACTCAAGACAGAGTCCTTGACAGAATGTACAACCGATCATGCTTATATCGAACATGTAGTTTACTGGTGGGATCGTTTTTGGGAGGAAAATATGCGTTTGCATTATTCACACTGATAGAAAATGATATTAGTTGATGAGTTTTAATTTAATCCGAATTACGCAATTTTAAAAGTGTTTTATTGGCTCCAACTGTTTCCGATTTCGACCGTGCCACCATGATTTATTTTTAATTCATCTTCTAGGCATTGATGAAATTATGGAATAAAGGTGACTTCCAGAAAATAATTTTTTTACAAACTAATAATACCTAAAAATTGGCTAATTTAAAAACGGTTTGCGAATAGTTTAATCTAATTTGTGGATATTTATTCTTATTATGATATATTGCAGTGAGATAAAAACCTATTTAACATTTAAAATAAGGACATTTATTTAACATTACAACGATACCGAATTAAATAAAAGTACGAATAGAATAGTTATGGTTGCCAGCTCCAGTTTGAGATAGCCTATGTAGGCGTAACATAACTTATTGTTACAGTTTGTTGAGCAGGATTTTGCGGAATCTTTCAATTCTTTGAACATACAATACATGACTGTCGTATCTAGATGTTCAACTCTTTAAATGTACCAAAATATTGTATTCGTCATATATTATGGGGGTTTTTTTGGAGCAGAATGAAATGTTGTAATTTACTGTAATATATATATATGTGTGTGTGTTGATCTTTTGAATCATTCTATGTTCGCAAACACATTATATTATGTTGTAATGTGTTGAATCGAATGGTTTCTATAACATTATTGTGCGTACAAAGCCTTAAAGACACATACTAACTGTATAATGCAAATAAAAGTTGATAATTACTAAATGGATATCCATTATTATATAACGCACCAATTAACACATGACATATATATACTCGAGGCAGTTAATTACATTACCACATAGTAAATCAACTTTTGTTCTTTACATACGTACTAAATTGAAAACGGGGTGGTCCTCTTGATACGTATATTGTATACACTGATCTGTGGAGGTTGATTGCATTCTTTTGGATTCTTAACCGCAGCAAAGCCCGAAGCTTGGAACCTAGACAAGAGCTCATAGACACGCCACTTCCACTAATCCATAGCCGCACATGGTACTATAGAGACAACTATAATGCTCTGAAGACCCAAAGTTCAGGTCATTATATCTACCGACTGTCATGTAGTTGGCCTATACTGACACAATAAGCCTCGAATATGTTATTTTTTCACCATGACATTGTTGTGTTCAAGTATTTGCAACTATTATACCTCGCCTCCTGATTATAGCAGAGAGATTATATTCTCCGACACTTATTTAAGAAGATATCTGAGTACAAAAGTGAAGGAAAGTGATGACCCCTTTTGTAATAAAATGTAAAGTTAAATGCTTTGATACAATTGCATCACATGGAGTTTATATAAAGACACTTTTCACGAACAATACCGAAAGAAATATTAATTCTCACGCTAGCGATATAATTGTCAAATTAATTTTTTTTCACCTGCATTCACTTTATTCCATAATCGAAGCACTATAATATTCCAATTATATGTTTTTCTGATACATAAAAACCTAAATTACCAATTAGGCAATTTACGATCAATACCCTTCGTACACCTTTCCGAACACATTGAAATGATGTGATTTAAAGAACAGTTGAAGATTCAAAAGCCTTTTAACATTGTCATATAAAAACTTCCTTATTTCTTTCTATAATAATTTGATAAGCAAATTAAAGTTACAATCTTGTAAACCTAACCATATTTTAATATTACCAAGATAATAAATACAATAAGTTAAGACTGTTGGTTATCTTTCTAGTCTTTTAGTTGATTTATAACATTTCATTTATTTTTAATTTATTGTATTTAAATGTAAGTGTCATAAATAGATTTTCTTTAAGAAATAAGGGTAATGACTGTTTATCGATATGTGATATGAACAGATGATTTAATTAAATGTCTTTAAGTATTTTTACATTATACAATATTTGACATAAACATTTTATAAGGTTGTATCTAAAATTATGTTTATATTTTTTTGATTTAACTGTTATATTGCAAGTATACTTATTAATTGATATCCATCAGATATAATTAACAAATACTTTTAAATATCTACAATATGTACTTCCGCATAATTAATAATAAAATGTGATGTATGAATCAAAACATTCAAGTAGCATATACAATAAGAAAAATAATGGTGGAAAGACTATATATTAAGCGACTTGGGGTGTCTAATATACTTTAATGCGCTTATGCATTTTCACATTATTGCCACTTTTGTAGTTAGTAATTACGCATTGAAAATGTCGTTTCTATATATAAAAAGTATATGTTTAATATTTTTCAAGTATCTACTGTTTGAATAAGAACCAAAAGATTATAATGAAAAGTATGATAACGTGCTCAAAAGATTAGAATAAAAAGTATAATAACGTTGTGGTAGATTAATTATTCAGCTCTCTTCATTAATCGATACCTTTCTTGATTACAGTTCAGCTGTTATGTTTATTAGTACAACGTATTATTTATGCTTATCTCTCTGCCTACTATATATTAAATACTGATCATATATGTTCTCTCTTTATACCTGCATCGTTGTTTTAAGTGAATAAAAGCCCTACTTTAAACTCATCTTCCTAACTTGTTCTAACTTAGGTTATAACAGTGCGCATCTATTCTTTAAAGAAAAAATATTTTCCTCAAACTATGCTGTATAGAAAATAAAGTAAATAGTAAAAATAAGTATTTTTCAAACATATATGACCAATTTGCATGAAATCGAGTCTTAACAAATATAATAAAACTAATTATATCTACTATTGCTTGTTTATTTTCAGCACCACATTGCCATAGTTCTGCTACTTGTCTGTTTGGTAAATGTCATTGTAACGAAGGGCACCGTGGCGATGGAATAAAGAGTTGTGTCAATTGTAGTCTTTGTTCAAAGAAGCATTACTGCACCGGTACCAGAGGTTGTTTATGCAAAGACAAAAGTGACAAAAATTGCAGTAATATCTTCCTAATAATCCATCAAAGTAGTAAGTTTAATTCAAGTGTTTTATATTGAATTAATACATATATATATATATATATATATTGCTAGATAGCTCCAGTTAGAAGAAAACATAGTATTGTTGTTGGTTAATAATATTACAACTTACTTGTAAATAATATAAACGCGATTATGTGCGCACAAAGTGGACATCTAATTCCGTCAATGATACATGTAAGACAGAATAAGCAAAACCAAACGGATACCACAATGCATTATTTTTTATAAAATTGTTAATTTAACAGCACAATAGTAGTATGGCAGTGGGAACTTTACTTCACCTCAACGGAAACCAAAAATCTCTCCCCCTCCTTAACCGAAACCGAAAGAAAACGCACCTGACCATTTACGCGAGAGATGGTCAAATTCTTCTCAATGAAGACCCAGATTATGTCTACTTGACAACGAAACAAGACAGCAAGCATTCTAAATAAACGGGATAATGGGCTACGAATGTCTGCTAAAGTTGCCAAAAGTAAGGACTCAACTGTTAGCACGAATAGTTGGCACGGGTGAGACCAAATTTGAAGCTATGCAATAACAGGCTCGGAATTATGAGGAGAAAGATTACCAACTATGTAGGTAATGTCTTTCTACACATTAATCACTTGAAAGTTATGCTCATTCTTTACTTGAAACGAGGCGTAGAGAAGAGTAGTAAGATGGGCGAAATGAGGTCTCATCTCCTCAATTATATTCAGCACAATCACCACCATCACCACAGCCAATACCAAATACAACAAGAGAGCAAAACCAGAGCCAACTAGGTGCATGCAATTAATGCATTTCCAAGTAACTGTCGGGCTATTAGACTCATTTTACTGGAACTTCTAACTACTCATAGAAGTACCCTTGGGATGCGAGAGGTAAACTATATTATGATAATAGTCGCCCAATTGTGAAATCACGTATTTTGTATTTTACAAACTACTCAGAGGATTGGATACAAATAATTGAAAATAATGTTACGGATGTACAACATACCGAAATAATATTTAAGCAGCATACACAACAATAATAATGAAAACAGAAAACAGATAACCTTCTCAGTCAATATTACCACCTACAACATTTTATTTTCCTGTATCCAAACCACAAAGTGTCTAAACGCTTCAAGCGTGCCACCGACATCACCAAAAACATTGTATTTTCGTCCTATATTAAAACAAAAGCTGCTCAAGGAATGTTCTCCCATATAGAGGATCTATTTTTATCGGGCTTTCTATCGGGCCACTACTTATAGAAATTGAATGAACCTATGACGATGATGAGAATTTATTCTGAGATTTTTGTTATACTCCAAATGCTTAATTTATTACTCCGTCTCCTGTTTTATAAGTCTAGAATGATAATAATAAATGCCATTCTATTTAATCACCTGTTCTTAAACTATTCACATTAAGGAATTCTATTTTAGTATTTTAGGAGTTTAAGTTTTTTAAGGTACTTAACTTTATGATTTTATAAGCCATGTAATCGTACGTGATCGCAGGTCGGTTTTTAAAATAGCGACCATGGTCTAAAACCCGAGTCAACAGAAACCAGAGTCATTTTGTCGGTGTAATATAGAAGGCAGGTTTTTGTCCACCGAGGTCAAACGACCTGAGTCGTAATTTGTCATGTGTCATCGTTGGAACATTCTGTGCTGTTACGTTGAGAATTTGAGTTTATTAATTACTCAGTTCAACTAGAATAGAGCAAAATGGATTAAAGAATAAATAGCGTGTGAAAATTTATCGCGCTAATCAAAAATATGTTCCTCTCGTTTCTAATGGTCAAATGTTTATAAGAAAACGTATGAACAATTACCTACTGTTATTTATCACTAAAAAAATAATTACAGTGCTAGAAATATGTTGTCTAAAGAACAAAAGCTTTTGTTATGGGATTTGATTGAGAAAAGAAAGAAGATAATTGAAAATAATAAAAATAAAATAGAATTTAATAAAAATATAAATTAGAAAAAAAGAATTCATATTCCTTAATAGGGTTAAGTCAATATCTAAATATTTTTTCATAATGAAAGTCGTTCGACCTCGGTCTACAAAGATCTGTCTTCCATCACACAACGCATTTTTTAAACCGACTTGTGACCACGTTCGATCACACGGCTGCAATTATATATAAAGATCGGATAAATTAATCTATTGAATAATTCATTTAACAACTTCATAGAAAACATTCAATTTAAACTCAAAGATACAGAGTGTATTGAAATGTAAATCTATTTGATTTTTCCAATCTTTTACTTGTTAAATTTCCTTATTTTTTCTGTGAAAGTACTCGATTTTAGTACCTTAATAATAATGATACGTTGCTAAAAATAAGCAATACGAATTACAACTTTATTGTGAATATAACTAACTAATTTGGTTTGAAAACCAGTTAGTAATTTGAAAGTGAGGAGGATTCTCTAAAAATATTACAAAATGAAAGGATTTTCTGATCATTTTACATTTTGCTAAATATGATTAATTACATATATATATATGGATAACGGATTACCAGAAATAAAAATTTTCAATAACGTTTTTAAATAATGTACTTATTAGAGTTTATATAGCCCTTTTTATTATAATTCAAGTCAACGATAACTATTGTAGTTTTCGTCTTGTTGTTCTATACTTTATAAATTCGGTTTAAAATATAATTTTAGAAAATATATTTAACTTTTAAAAAAACAAAAGAATACCTACATCATTCAATTCAGACCTTAATATTACTACTTAAATTATATTCATGCTTTGAAACTTTTAGAAATCATACTACTTATTTATAAGCATTTTTACAGGAGTGGCTAAAACGTTAAGGGTGTCGTAATTATATATTTTTATTTGTCCCGATTATTATATAAATCAGATTAAATACATTTAGGCATACTGATTTTATGGACAATCTCCTCAGTAGCAATTATATATTATAGTTGTATTAGAGTATATAATAATATCGAGAAAAAAAATATATAAATACGTCCACAGGTCAAGCAGAAAATAGTCAGTTTCAAAATTTGTTAAAATAATGTCCTCGGTGTAACACTATTTTCTATTACAATATGTATTTTAAATTACAAAAACAATTATCATCCGTCTATTTATTTCTTTTAGAAAATAAGTTTCGGCCTAACTACCATATGTATTAAACAATTAATATCTATCTATTATTTACTTTATCGTGGAACAGTATAATTATCTCAACATTTGATTGAAGGGTACAGGTTAAGCATAACGTGCATGCCTGCAAAGGGTACAAGAGTTAGTATATGAAATAATTATTATGAACAAAGTTTAGGTTTATTTGTACAAACAATACGAGGAATTAAAGCTTTGTTAGAGCACTTATAAATGCAATTTCTTGCACACAGCACAACTTGGTACTATTCTAACTCTTCGTTAGACTACTTCATGTCTAATTGCAATCTTTGTTGTAATTATAATATATTATATATTATAACGACTATCTACTTTAACACAGTATAAACTATTTTTCATTACATTACAAGTTAGATATGTGACAAAAGCACATTTGTCACAATATTTAGTTTTACAAGACAAATTTATTTCGGCAAATGACTAGTGTACTGTGTTCTTTTACCTTAATTTAATAATATACAGAATAATAACACCGTGAAAAAAATATTATTTTTCTGGCGCCGGAAAAATAATTCGAAAATTATTTATACGTCGCCAGAAAAATAGTGAATTTCTTCTAGGAAATATACAATTTATTTCATATAGGTATTTTAACAAAGTTTAAACGTACTACAAACAAAATAACATAATATTTTAAATATTGAATTAAAAAGTTGATAAAATAAGAAATAATGCAAACATGTAATAAATGTATAAAGTGTAAATATTCCAAACTTCCCTGTAAACAATAATATCAAAAAGTTTCGCGGAAACCATTTATTGTCCATAATGCCAAATTTCGTCGTTATTCAAATACCTTTTTAATTTTTTTTTATTTGCATGTAAAAAAATGTTTACAGGGTATGATTATTAAATTATTAAATCAGACTTATTAAATCTATTGCTTGCATTTTAGAATGGTGCCCTATTTAAAACTGAGAAAGTAAAACAAATCCGCTATCTATGGTTGTATAGTATTAAAAAAATCAATAAATATAAATTATAAGTACTACTTCAGATAAATTTGTAATTAACAAAATCAAACTTGACGACTGTGAATTAATCGAAAATCTTGGTCATGAATTAGATTACATTTATTTCAATATAATATAATGCTAATTTAGATATATTATTTATTTAGATTGGCTTTATTATTTTCAGCACACAGTTTCCAAAATAAACCTTGTTTATTCGATTGCAGTAGTTGTGGAAAAAATACTAAATGTACAGAGTCCACTGGTTGTTCATGCAAGAAGGGTTTTATGCTCAATAATGAACATATTTGTCAATCAAGTAAGTATAGAAACGATTGCATATGATTATGGTTTTTTGTTTTTTTTTAATATTAATTGTAGATTATGTGCTAGCCTACAACAGTTTAATACGCGGATTTTATATACATGTAAATCAATTCATAATATTGAATCTAATAAAATACGAATGACGTTAAAATACAAATATAGTAGCACATAATTATAGTCATTTCATCTATTTGATATCATAGCAATACATGAGACATTGAAATGTAAGAAGTTAAATGACGCTATTAAGCGACAGTAGAAATATCTCACTTACAAACCAGTGCACCGCTATGCAAGGCGGGTTATAGTATGGTCTTCCTTTAAGGTGTAAACCAGACCAAAACTCTCTGCCCCATATTGACCGGTGAAATGTAGGTTTTATAATGTTTTGTATAATAAACATGGTATGATCGCTAAGTAGGCTATATTTGAACCTGCAATTCTATTTAAAATGAATAATATTATTTTATATATATATATATATACATATATTATAAACGTTAATTTTACTTTATAATATGTGGCGAAAATATTTTTATTTTAAATAATATATGTTACCTAAAGATAAAATGTTGTCAAATATGCTATAATTTTAAACGCTACCTAGCTGAGTCACGATGTCTCTGAACTCAAGTAGTTTTTTTTTTTTTGGATCTTTATAAAAGTTACTATTTAAAAATAAAAACGGCAAAATGTTATTATTGGAAAATTGTGCTTCAAATCTCTATATTATTTGAAGTTCCGTTATGTCATTATTTTTATTATCCGTACTCTTGTACATGTTGCACCATTCTTCGAATACAATTTTGAAGTATTTAAAAAAATTATTTGTAAGATTTTGTATAAGACTTCGAATATTTATTTTATTATTTTAGTCCAAATGTTGTTCTCTCTTAGCACATTATGAAGATATTAAATTAATGCTGTGTAGCTACGAAATTTAAATTCAGAAAGAAAAGAAAGTAATAATCATAGAGCCTAATATTTCATGGTAATACAACTTTATCAAAGAAAAATGGAAATTTGCATCGTTTACAATAATGAAAATAATATACGTTTATTTATTTATTTAATTAATCAATTGATTGCAAATTAACTTAATAAATTTGCATTAATTACTAACAGAGCCGGAAAGTGTACAGAAACACGTTCATTGTCATACGAAAAAACTGCACAGATTTGCCAATTAAAAAATAAAGTAGAAAATAATTACAAAATACAATAATCGTGTCAAGCTTAATTCTATCGAGGCATATAGATATATATATATATATATATATATATATATATATATATATATATATAAATTATATATAAACTCTTATAAAAACATTATTTATAAAAAAATAACATCATTATTTAAATGCTAAAATTTTAATTAGTGTAATGATATAAGAAATGATTTAAGATAGAACACAATATTATCTGACGATATAATTATATTCTTTTTATATATAATTTTTGATATATAAAACAAATGTAAATTAACAAAAAATATATAACATACTGTATAATTGTTTTTGTTTGGCTAATTTTATAAAATATATTAAGTCAATTTGTATTAATTTTTCCAAATTATAAAATTTTTAAACAAATTAATATACTTGTAAGTACCTTTTTTCTGAAATTAGTTACTTTCTAAATCTCACAACAGTTAACAAGTAACAGTAACTAATTGTTAAATTAAAATAACTTCTCAAAACTTGCTAAAACTTACAAAGGCACGTATAAGTCTATTAAGTGATTGCGAGTTATATTAAATGTTGTAAGTATGTTGAGTAAATTGTAAGTTTAGTAAGTTTTGAATCTCCGGATATCGATTACGTGGTCAACATGAAGAACTCCAGCCAAAGACCATCATTATTTCCATATATGTAGTTCTTGACACAAGCCACATACCATCATTATCTCCATATATGCAGCTCTTGACACCGGCCATATACCATCATGATCTACATATATGTAGTTCTTGACACAAGCCACATACCATCATTATCTCCATATATGTAGTTCTTGACACAAGCCACATACCATCATTATCTCCATATATGCAGTTCTTGACACCAGCTACAGACCATCATGATCTTCATATATGTAGTTCTTGACACCAGCCACATACCATCATGATCTCCATATATGTAGTTCTTGACACCAGCCAAAGACCATCATGATATCTTAATAATACAAATTAAACACAAAAAATGTTTACTGTGAAATATTATATATAGTTTGAAAAACAGTTCTATAGAAATGAATTGTAAACTTTCCTTTTTTGAGCAACTGATGCGGGGATAAAATGTAAACAGTTGAATATTAATTCCCCAAAATTCCACAAATATGTTTATAAATTAGTTATAACGACAATTTCATAATAATGATGTGCTTGAGGAATTATGGTATTACTTCACGAATTTTTCAAAATATAAGAAATACATTTATTTATTTGTTAAACGGAATGCTTATTTATGTATATAAATGATTGTTCCCCATGTGAAAAATTCGACGCAATAACTATTTTTTAAGAGTATATTGACCAATATGTTTGTTATATGTGGTATTTGTAGTATTATTATCTGATTATATTGATTATCTAAAGTGCATCATGATTTAAGTATTATTACGTAGTAGCTATAGGCCTATTGCGTAAGTATTTTTCACTTTACAACTATGTAAGTCTTTCTTTGTTATTATTCATTATTGTCTATACGTCGCCAAGTAATGTTGAATTATTAGTTTTGCTATACTACGAACTCTGAATTTTAACTACGACATTATATGTTGGCACCCCCTTATACCTAGTGAACAGTAACCATTCTTATCTTACTAAAAACAGTGCTTCAAACTTTGATAACCAACTTTTAAATATGTGTGTATCATTTAGTTTGATAACAGAGACTGGATTTTGGATTTTTTCAAGGTTCATTTTAACAACCTATTAGCATATATTGATATAATTGACTTTGGAGCCTTTTTCTGACGTTAACTGTGTGAGCAGGTTTTGTTGAGAAATAACCCTTTCAAAATAAAGAATTCATATTTTTGTATTATTTTTAACTATGGTTCTAAGTTAGTGTTATTCATTGTAATTTTTATCTCTTTTTTGCTCAGCTGAGTGTTCTCCATTGTGCAACGAGAAAGAACAGTGTGTTAATCGTACATGCGTCTGCAAACCATCATACGACAGCTTCTCCGGTTATAACTGTTTTAACTGCAGTCGTTGTGGGAGCGAAGCTAAGTGTTCGACACAATTATCAAAATGCTACTGCCCAGACAATTTCAAGGGCAATCCATATCATATGTGCACACTAGGTAAATGTTATTTTCTACATAAAACGTATTACATTTAAAAAGAGACCTAATAATTAATAACTTATCAATTAATGTAAAGAAATATGTAAATCTGAGTATACATCCCAAACAGCCCGATATAATTATTTACTGTATATATGAAAAACAGCCCGATATACATATTCATTTATACATGACAAACACGATTTGTACATGTATAACTGACAAACACGATTTATACATTTATGCATGTCAAACACGATTTATACACGAATTATACCCCATCTCAAACACTTGCAGCCGCACTCCTGAAACCAATAATCCAGAGTCTCCTCCTCCTCCTCGCAATGAGGACATGTAGGAGGCGCCCCCTCGTCCATGCGGGCTCAGTATGCCGCCAACAAACGGCAATGTTTACTCTGGAGCTGCGCTATCATCGCCTTAGTGCGCTGTGGTAAGCCCGCCAGTCGTGTTGTGATGGTGAACAAGAGGCGAGTGCGCTCATGGGACAACTTGGGGTCAATAACTTCCCCCTTAATAAGGGAGAAGTTGGACATTAAATGTTTGAACATCCGTCCAACGCATCTTCCAAACGGCCAGCTTCAGTATCAACACAACAGCTGCCCACCTTAAAGAGAGGTTGACACTCCACCCTTTCTTCTCGTACTGCCACGGGCAGAAGTGACAGGGGGAAACTCAAGACGTCGCTGGACTGCTAACCCAATACTGTCGCAGGTTTCATTAGTCATCTTGTGAAAGCTACTGCG
>JAUZND010001615.1:0-13374 GCA_034780555.1 Coelogynopora nodosa
TTGTTATGTTTAATAAAGGTTTATAAATAACAGCATTTTCTATTGAAATAATCTATCCAGTTATACGATACAGAGTAAAGTAGATAGTAAAATATATGAAACGAATTACAGTTAAGTTTTGAAACTTAAAATATATGTTAACTAAATAAAATTGTTTTATATTATATACATATATTTTGTGATATTTTGACATAATTATAAGATTGACAGATCTGAAATACTTCACGTCTGTTAATGCTATTTATATATTTTAATTGTTTCAGTAAAATTCCTTTTCTAAGATAGTTTTTATTACTGTGTTAATATTTTTATTTAATTGAATTGTGTAAACATACCCAAATATCATTTATGACGATAAAATAAAATAATCGAACTATATACTTATTAATTATATTATTATTTTAATTTTTATATTTTACATATATACATATTGACATTATGCTGATAAGTTACCTCTGGAATTTGGAGATATTAATTTATTAAAAGCACCTCCAACAGAAACCTCAAAACGGATGCGGCAATGCACTGGACTGGGTTTGTCAATGTCCCAGGATAGGATGGCACTCCGGTTCCCATTCGTGGCTTTTTGGATTATATTTATAATTCGAGTATAATCTGTGTAAATGTATTGATAATGATAAGTTAACACATTGCGCTTAGAGATGGCACTGGCGCTTAGAGATGGCACCACCATTTAAGCGCGTTATAAATAAAGTTTATTATTATTTATTATTATCTGCTAACTTATTTATTTTAATTGAAGCAAATATTAGAACACATAATATCATTTAGAAGTCTGCAATTATTGCAGAAAGTATGCATATAATATATATATATATATAAATGATACTAAATAATGTAGGATTGTTAGACTAAAAATAATCTCACACACAAGCATATCATATTACGAACAATTTACATTCTTGTTAGGTGCTTTACATTTTGCCTTCTGAACAGTATATTAAACGTATTTCAAACAGTGAGTTAGTTACTTATTACATAATCTATTCTGGTTTTGCTACATATTCAATATATAGTCTATACATTAATAATTATCTGTATTAAACATATATTATATACGGTATATTTAACAATGTTAGTTTTTATCAAATAATTATCAAATAACATTTTCAAAATTCTTTAAACAATAAAAAATAAGTTAAATGTCAAAATAGAATGACTGACATTATGAATCAATAACATTTAATTAGACTAACTTACTTCCTGGAATAGTCTCGGGACAAATAACGCTAGCAATCGAGCCATTCCCAAAACTATTTTCTGCCCAGATATCGAAAATATATATAGAACAAAATTGTGTAACCGAAATGGATTTATGTAAAGCATTTGTCCAGTCGCGTATTTCTTCTTCAGAATCTGATAATTGCTTCAAAACAATGTGATATTTGATTTGACGGCTGTTGTAATATTCTGACGGTTTTTTCCATGAAAGGTAGAGTTGTTTTTTATCTCGATATGATTCACATTGAACATGTGTTGGTAACTTGGGAACTGAAAATAAACATTTGAAGATTCAATTATTGAATGCAATATTCAATAAAAAATAGGATACAATTTAATAAATGCAACAAGTCAGATTGTAAAAATATAGGTGAAGAACTCTACAAAAATGAAAGATAATAAAAATCTGAAAAAATACATTTATTTATAATTCAATTAATTCACAAACCCGAACACGGTCGTGTTAAATTCCATTAATTTTTGTGGCTAATGCCAATCATGAAATGCGATAGAATAAATATGATGAAGTTTGAAACAGGGAGTAATGTTGTTGTAAATCATATCAAATACAAATCAATAACTGTTGAAATGATCAGTCTATCTTTATATATCAAACGATAAGGAAATGTATCACTTTTCGTATGATACTATAATTGCAAAATAAACACTTTTTCGAAAAAGATACAGTCGTCCAAATCATGTTATATATGTGATAAGATTGGTATTCCAATTACAAACATAATAATAGATAGAGAAAAAACACAATATATTAAACATTTCAAATATAAACTTAAAGTATATTATACATGGAAAGATAGATGTGGACGCCACTGATTCGATTATCATCTGACTACACTCAGCTTCTTCTAAAATATGGGATGTTGTGAGCTTAAAAAGACCTAACAAAAATGAAACAGTATTGTATACATAGGATATAATCACATTTAAATATGATTGTTATAATCTTACTTATAAAATGTATCATGTTATGTAGTATATTTTGCTTTTTAATATTCATAATACGGTTATTATACCTTTACTTTTACCTAACATTTATTTTTAGAACCTATATTGGAAATATTAGTATTTTATATTACGTAGTTTTATGTGTTCTTAATATTCCAGTGAATTGTAATATTTAATACTCCGCAAAAATCACCTTCAATTAGTGGAACATGTTGCGTAATCGATACTCCAGGACCGGCATATGTGAGCAAATATAGCGATATGTCAGAATCTACATCCTGGGCGTCGTCTGTCAGTGTCACAGAAATTGACGACTGACCTCGATTAATGTATCGTTTGCTGATGTCAAGGGGACAGTCACCATCAAAGGACACAAGACGAATCTGAAGAAAGCGTAACGAATAAATATTAAAAACTAATTTGCGACTTGATATTCAAAACTTTAGAATATTTAAACATTTCAATATTCAACACAGAAAAACATTTATATTTTGAAAACGACCTTGCTTTTATAGTTAAGGTACCTTATCTCACATTTTTAAAACACCTTACTATATTTTATTGTATTTGTTAATAATATTAACAAAATTGTTATAATTTCAACATAGTAGTAAGATCAACTTATTAGTCATCATGGTATGGACAATTGCATAACGTGTCTGTTTATTATAAAATTGTTTCGAATGTGTCGGCTAAAAAACTGCTCAACATCACTTATCTCACCTAAACCACAATGTGACAGTATTTGTTGATTCGACATGAACGCTTATGAGAATCATAGAACGCCTAGTAAATATATGTTGACAAATGAGTTATGTTTGTTTGAAAATAGCCCAGATAAGCAAGCATTGTTTGAAGAACGAGTCACAGAAGTTCAAGATTTGATTTTAAATTTGCCAACAACTGGTGAACCATTCAGACAATTTATACAATTTACATTAGAAAATTTATATTAGCTTATATTTTTTATTAGAGATTATGTATTGATCATTGTACCAAATTATATTTGTAATAATATATATAATTATTGTAATCTCACCATATTTACGGAGCGATATCCGGTACAGCTCGTGCATTCAACTCTCACAGCCTGTAAACACTTGTTCCCTTTCCTCAGAGCCACTGAGTAGCCATAAGGAATCATATTCAACTGCCTCGATGGTTTCCAACTCACGTGAATGGTGCCATTAGGTAAGCTGTATGCCACGAATTTGGAGGGACATAACTTTTCTAAATATATATATACAATATATATCATTTTGGTAATTGTTACTGGTAAACATACATATCAAAAGTGTTAATATAACGTACTATTAGTCATAACAATATTACAATGTATTGTACATTTTGTCATCATATCTAATATTTTGTTAATATTTATAGAATTTTAAAAATGTTGTGATTTATATATAACTTAAAATTGTTTACAATATATAAATAATTTTACCCGAATACAAATATGTATATAATTTATTATTGTGATTACACATATGATAGGTATTGGAGGAGGAGACCTCTTCATCAGAGGATCTTTTGTTGAACTCCTTGCTGACGAAAACGTATACATTTACATTGAAGTTGACATGGACGTATGCACTTGACGTAAACGTAGATATTAAAAGTTCAATTTTCATGGTGTTATTACAATACGAGTGTGAAACATGTAGTTATGATAGCTGTTGTCATAACTATCAATACAAATTATCGGTTACTCCTAATTAATTATCGTTTATTGTCCATTGTCTATCTAATAATAATGTAAAAATTTGATATTAATTTCTGGAGCTACGTTCTTATTACTTTTATAGATGTTGACAATAGTGTCGATGTGTATCATGAATTATCTTTCAACTTGAGAGAACTTCTTAATAACATTTGGACGACATTATTTAGATAGATATTAAATATTAGGGCTTTAAAAGTAAGACATCGTTTTTAGCGATTGTTGATAGTTTTTTGTCAATTTCTGATAGGTAATTGCTAGTAGATAATTAGTAGGCAATTGTTGATTAATGATTATTCATTATTGATATACACTTTACAAAAAACTCTATTAAAATAAATAAAAAATTATTAAAAACAGTTGTACTAAGTATGGATTTTAGACAAAACACAGCATAAAGTCAATTTATTGATAGATTATTATCTGGTAAAATATTCAATTAGAATTTTGTATAACAATGACATATTTATGTATGAATACACTAAACTTATACGCTTATATAGTGTATAATTTACACCCCATCAGCATCAATTTTAATGATATTCATGTTTATGAAGGTTTACCAGAAAACGTATTCATTAGATGATATACACTAAATGTACCGTAATCGACAGTTAATGTACAATTTCGGACAATAAATTTTAAATATCAGACAATAAATGTACAATAACCAATACATAAGTTAAACAGTACAGTAATCACTATTTAATAAAGTGTGTTTATTAATAAATATTAAAGTCCATTATTAATGCAGGTTTCCACAATCATTGCAATAACACTAAAATTCGAACTTCAACATAATATATATGCGTGAATATAATATATATATATGTTAATATAACACATATACGTCAATATAACATATCTACGTCAATATAACATATATACGTCAATATATCATATCTACGCCAATATGATATATATATGCCAAAATTAAATAACTATGTCAATATGAAATATCTATGTCAATATGAAATATCTACGTCATTATGAAATATCTACGTCATTATGAAATATCTACATCAATATAACATATCTACGTTCACATTAAGTTCAATAGTCTACGTTTACATCAACTGCAATAGTCTACGTTTACATAAACTGAGGATTTCAACAAAATTAAATCTGATCTAGCTGGTCTCTTACTCTACTGATATTTTTGTATTTGGTCAAAAAATGTAATAACAAACTTATATGATATGATACATTTACTAAAAAATATATGTATATTTTCCAACATTTAGTGGTTTAATCAAAATTTGTAACAGGTTAATATTCTTGACGACCGTCACTATCATGAAACAAAACTGTTTCTTTACTAAAATAATTGTTTTTTATAATTCATTGGCTACAGCATAGAGACAGCTTTTTGTAATGAAAAAATAATTCTGTGTAAAAATATACACTGGCAGGTAGAGGTTTTCTGCTAAACTACATCAATATGGCATAACTTAATATAATATAAAAATATTAATTATATATGTATAATAAACAATGATAGATATGGATAGAATATGTGCAAAATAATAATGCTAGATATAACATAAAAGACATATGTAATAACTAATTACATATATAAACGCATGGCAATCAGTGTCATAATATGACGGAGCAACATGCTATTAAGATCCTAACTTTTTGTTTCAAACCTTTTTCCGTTTTCTTTTTGTGACGTCAATTGTGGTTGTCAAATATACTATTTTTAATTTTTGTTAGTTTATTTAAGGCCATATCGGCATATTTTGACATTTTCTTGATTACCTATACCACCACATTTTCATATTTTTACGTGTTGATTTTGAAAATAGTTTATATAAATAAAATGGTAAAATAGTTTAGCTTTCTTTTCGAAATTGACTAGTTTTTGTTGGAAACAAATGAAAAATGTATTATGTTTGTAGATTCTATACAATACATATATATTAATTCAAAACTATTAGTTGATTTCACCAAAATATGAATATTTTATATAGAAAGTATAACTTATTGTGTTAGTCATCATAAGTAAATCGACAACAGTTTAGATGTCAATATCATCTAAAAACCCGTTCATAAATTAAAATAAAACATATCAAAAGTTTCACTTATGAAATAGTGATATACCTATACTTATTCACATAAATATACAAAACGAATGAAAATTAAAAACTGAAGAATCATGGTTAAATAGTTTATTTTTACTATATAGTTGATTTACGCACACTGTGTTTGGATGTTCTCATTAATACTATTAAATATGAATAGAAATAAATAATGGTTGTATAATGTATACCTAACTGTATATTAAAATGGGAACAATTCAATATATACTGTATCTAAATGGGACTAAATACACACATGCATATTTATTTATTTAAATAAATAGAATACGTGTATTCTAATTTACATAATTTCAGGTAAAATGATATTATTTATGTTGAAAAAAATGTGTTGTACGCATTTGTTGCGTAATAAAAAGTGATAGTTTTGAAGTAGTGTAATAGTGTTATATGTCTATTGTTTTATGATACAATGAAGGACGTGCTACACAATGCATATTTACGTTTATATTTATAATTATGATAATTTGATATTATGTTGTATTTGACGTATCTATAATGGTCTGTTATAAAAAGGACAATTTACATATTTACTATGAACACATTTCAGTTGTGATTCATAAATAGAATTGCATATCTCCCCAAAATAGACCATTTATTTGAATAGTTATGAAATGATACTGAGAACTCACGTGTGGATGTGCAGAGAGGAATTGAACAAAAATTCCAATTATTCTCAGAATTATCATAACACCAAAGTCGAGGGGCATTGAGATCTTCATGTGGAGTCCGACAATAGTTTCTAGCTTGTGATTTGGTTGAGTTATAAAAGATATTGTATTTACTTTGTTTGGACCACGAACGACAAACTTGATTTCCATCGTTAACTGATGTAACACCGGTATACGTCTCCCCTATCACGGTATCCCTACAGTCATAATTGCATGCTGGAATAGATGCAATGGCCAGAGTACAATATATATAGCAAAAGCTAAAAGTAAATTAAGAAAAACGTATAAACGTATATGGCAAAAGGTATGTTTATTGAAAGTTAGAATAATAATATCGACAAAACTAAATGGAAAATGTATTGGAATTAAGATTATAATAATTATTTGGAAATACTTAATAACCAAATTTGTTAATATATATTAACATAATAACATAACATGTTGACATAATAATGTATAACATTTAACATGATATATTCTGTATCATATACATAAATACTTTTACTATCTTAACATAATATCCAGACATTATTTATGTATACCGCATATTTTTATAAAATACATAACATCAAACAATTTATTTAATTATCAATTTTTTAAACGTAGACCTGTCTATTTCGCCAATTTTCGGAAATTGACACCATTATTTTGCATAATGAATGTTATACAAATTTCAATAGAAACAATTTTTAAGGCGTTTTAAATGTTTTCGTATTATAAAAAGTACACTATAGAATTCTATTTAACATTTAAAATTATCTTTGACCTAAACCATCATTATTGAATGTGGCGACTAATATATAGATTTTTTTAAATAAAAGCTTAAATATTATATTTATATTACAAACATATATAATTCTGCATATTATTCATTTAAAAAATATATATAGTTGGTATACAACTGTGTTAGATATATATTGTAGTGTGTACGGAATAATAGCACATAATGTTGAGAATCAAGTTCAAGGAAAAGTTTAAATGTTTGACTAAATAAATGGATCTCGTTCCATAACTTGACCGAAACACGAATTTATTTTAAAACAACTGTTAAAACACCAATATAAACCTCCAAGAAGAATCATACCTATCACATGAATTAAGAACAAGCAATATCACTAAATTATACCAAATCGTGGAACTAGAAAACCTTTTAAATAAACTATCTTTTGAAAGATAAGATGTCACTATGACGTGTTGAGCCACTGCACTGACAGACATCGTTTGTTACTCGACCGTCTAAAGTTGTCTTTTATAAATAGCATAATCTATTCATTGTAAGAAAAGGTAGAACTATTAAAAAAATACATTAATAAATATGGATACATATATAATGTAAATTATTAGCATATTGTAATATAGTTAAACTACGTAAATTTGTTGTTATACATTGTATGTACATATATCCATATTTATACTAATTCTAAAGATCCATTTGTCATTTTAAATATCGGTTAAAAATTACATTTGGTTATCATTGTAATTTTTTCTCTATGCATGGTCATCCATTAATTTTTTACAGATTTGGATTCCATTTTAAACCATTTAGTTGATATCCATGAAATATGTTAAATATTGGATCGATAAAAACTAGTAGTACATCACTAATACATCACTAATATTTAAAAAAATAACCATTAGTTTAAGAACATATGTATATATAGTTATTTAAGACAATTTTACAGCTTTTGAATTGCATCCCTGAGATTGTTATATACATAATATTGTATTTATTTATACTTTTATACGAGAATAATGTTATCTATCAAAATATGCTTCAGTTAAGTCTCTGGAAGCTGCATTTCGAGATATACATTTTCTATATAGCTGAATATTTAAAGTATATTAATATCCTTTATTGAAAAACATGTATTTTCCATATTGTACTAATCATCCCTTTATATATTATTTTGAATTTTAAATCAGGTTACACGACTGGCAATGCCTTTTGCAAATGGTACATTTATAATTAAGCTAGTCAGTTACGTTCAAAACAAAAAAGATAAAAATTACATGTATACTCTGATCTTATTTTACATCGTTTTGTATATAAATTATAATATTTACACAACTTTCAATGGGATAAACGTTATAAAATCAAATATTGCTCATTATTTATTTATTTATTAATAATTCACATTTAATAATTAATAGTTCAAATGATATTTTAATATCTAATTGGATGAGATAAATAGTATACTATATATTTATCAATAATTAGTAGCACTCGTTACAAGGTTTATGTAAAATCAGTAAGAATTTAAACATTGTCATTTGTAATGTAATACCGTACTAGCGGCGATACTAAATACAGCTTCAACATATTCCAAATTCGGGTTTACATTTTCTTTTTCTTTTCACACCGCTCAGTTTCATACCACTTTAAAGTATTTATTTTAGCTTACAAGTTTACATATTATTGTATTGCATATACTCACTTAATGTCTTTGTTCTTATTTTAGTACAATGGAAGCGATTTGATTTAGAATTCATAGAAATAGAATCTACGAAAATCTTGTAATATGTCTGAGGATCCAAAGCGGTCATGTAATAAATAATGTATTTATTCATTACGTCATAAATATTGATACTATACTTCCTTTGCCTTCCACATATTTCTTTTATCTGAGTTGGAATATGTTCATTTACTTTGGATGTCTAAAATACAAAATAATTAATATTAGAATAACCATAAAATAAAAATATTGCAAAAACTAATCATATTATATGTAAATTACAATGATAATTAAATTGCTATTAACATCAATTATTTTTATTGATATCAATTTATAAGTACAATATAACAGTTTAATTATTGTGCAAGACTTCAATTTTTTTCTCTTGAAATCACAATACAAAATAATAAACACAACTAACGCAGGTTAGTGTTTTAACAGTAAAATTAATATTACGTAACATTTATACTTATTTATTTGCATTATCTCTAAAAAGTCTAGATTTTTTTATTAATAATTTATAATTAAATAATTTATAAATTTTGGTCGTACGGGTTTTGTAGCATTGACACCATAATGTGGCCGGGCTTCCATTTCAAGAATATAGTTGTTACTGTGTTTTTTTAGATATTTATGAGTTTACGTAAATACAATATTTATCAGTTTAACGTAGGATTACCCTAACAATCGTAAAATGAGGATATTAAGATATTAAGATATTAAGATGATATTAAGAGGATATTAAGATATTGCCCTACATGAAAATGTGTTCAAAATAGTTTCATGGTGATTTGCATTGTGTAGGTATTGTCTATTTTAGCAAAAATATATTTATTGAATACAATTAATGTTCGTATGTGTTTAATTATGCTTTGATTGTGTATCAGAAACAATTTGTACATATTTTTCTTTGTTTATTCATAGATTATTTAGAACATTTTAAAAAATTTAGTATGAATAAAATAGGTTCACATCATTGTATAAGCTATATTTTATTTGCTATGATTAGCACATTAATTTTAGTTTCATAATTAAATTAGGCAGTAAAGTCATTTTTTAGTATATTTTATACACGGCTACATTTGTTACAATATTGATTTACATGATTTGCATATATTTAGTTTTTTATTTATCTTTAAAACTATGAAACTGTCCATTGGACATTTATGTATGAATAATTATAAATAACTAATATGTTTTATGTTTTAACGTTGAATACAATTACTGTTCAACCATATGCATTTAATTGTTCGCTTATTTAAATATATTATTTTTAATAAATAGTGAAATATTTTATTTGATTAACAAAATTATTTAAAGTGAAATCAGACAAAAACTTTACCTGATAGTCACACTTTCTGCATTTCAGAATCATCACAGCATCGCAAACGAAATTGCTAAATTCTGAAGGCTTATTCTGAGTAACCTTCCATACAATGACAATGTAATAGGGTCCAAACTGTGGATCATTATTCCAAGTAAGACGCACTTCACTGCCAGCAAAGACACTTGTCTTAAAGTTAACTTGTCTCATTTGTGATGGTTCGGTTTGTAGTTCTTTAACAGCAAATCGACTGGTTCCTTCTGGAAACTCTCCTGCCACGAAGACGACATATCTGGTATTTGGCTGGAGACACGATATGCGCAGACTATCCAGTGTTCCCGGTGCTCGTTGGCACTCCAAGATATCTTCAGTTCTAAACCAGAAAAACGTATAATCTAAAACACACTGTTGCTTTAAAGTTTAAAAAATATTATCAGTTTTAGAAAATATCTTTTATTACGTAAATTATATTAAAACAATAATATATTGCAAGGTTAAATTAACGGATCCGTGGAATGTTTCACGATATTCATATATTAAAATATGTTAAAAAATATAAGTACAATATACACGCTTACTTTTTGCGATAACAAATCAAGTTTTCCTTTTTACGAAAATTTGAAGATGATTCAAAAATTAATTCAACATGATTGCTACTCAATTTAAATGAAGGTATTCGAGAAGTTTGGCGGATTGTGTCTTTCGTGCGTACTCGAAACTCAAGAAACAAGACTCTTTTCTGGTTATTATTAAATGCCTCATAAGTAATTGTATTTATTTCTTTTTCCGAAGTAGAAATCCTCATCGAGTTTTGACTGTTTTTGGGATAGGATATATTTTTGCGTAGAGGAGTGCTTGAGAGCTGAAATAATATGCGAATGATGTTATTATAAATTGAAGTTAGGCGTATGTACATTATAAAATAGAAAAACGATCCGATTCTAATCTAAATACCTAAAGTATATTATGTTATAGTTCAATATATCAAACTTATTACCTCAACATCCATTCCATGACCACAAACATTTTTTTCTAAAGTAACTAAAATAATTATGACATTAAATGTTAATTATAAAACATATACACTAATTAAATAAATAATATATAAACAATATATATATATATGTATATATATATCATAAAAAACTTTATTAATGTGATTTTATACTCACAGTAAAATTTTAATTTAAAAATGCTCTTTATAACATATATATAACTCAACTAATAAAAATGCTGAACTAACTTACTTTAAATGTTGCGACATTTGCAAACTGTCCAGACATTGATTTCACTTTTGTGATGTATATATGATTATTGAATTTAGTAATTTTAATTGATGAAAGATCAAAATCATAATCTGCCTTACAATGAGAAAGAAACAATAAAGTTTCCAATACAACGTTCAACAAAATAAACATGTTTTTATTCTTGTATTATTCCACAATATCAATTGTTGCACATTTTAAAATGTTCGTCAACTTTATTTATTCATTTATAAGTTAATAAACAGGATCCTAAAATATTTACAGTTTTAGTGTCTTTATTTAGTATCAGATAGAGATTTAGAGACGTTTTGATTGTGTATCCTTTTATGCGGACGCTAAGTTAACATTATATTCCTCAGTCATCCTCATTAAATTAACGAACAACTGAATGTAAATGTATTACAATTTTAGTATATTAATATATATTATTAGTATTAGTATGTAAAATGTTGTATAAAAAGTTATTTAAAATGGTTTGTATTTTGTAATGTGTTTTTGTTACAAAAAATGTTTTGTTACAAAAAATGTTTTGTTACTAATTAAGTTACTTTATATAACATTAAACAATCAAAACATATAGAAATTAAGACTGTGTTTGCTTTTTTTAATTTGATGTGTTGATTTATGTGTTCATTTATTGTAATTATTAATGCGTTAAAAGTTAGTAAATTACTTTATATTATATTTGCCACTTTTATATATATGTTAACACATATCGGCCATTGTCTAATAACATTCCCGTTCTACTTGTCCATTCAATATATAATTTATATTTTTACTTGCATATTGCAATCTTTTGAATTCAACGTTAGTGTCGACGTAGTGTCCATACACTTGATGTCAGCCCTATTAAAATAATACGTGGACATCGAATATCTCAATTTACAAGTAACAGATAGAAGTGGATTAAACGAACATAAGAAACAAGGCCGAAAACTTGACAAACATAATATGTTTGTTAATATTGTTCGACATATTTCATAAATCATTTTTTTATTATTGGTCTATAATACTAAAATATTTGTTGGGCAAGATTCTCTTTATTTTTATCCTGTGTTAATCTATCTTTTAATTTAGGCTATTTTTTACTGTTACGTCATTACATTACTTTAGTATTATTAGAAATCAAATTTTCAGTCCATTTTACACGATAATTGAATGAAAATTATTTATTATTTATTGAATATTTATTTAATATTAATGTATTACTTAATTAATAATTGTTTAATATTTATTTAATATTTATGTAATATTTATGTAATATTTATGTAATATTTATGTAATATTTATTTAATATTTATTTAATAATTAATTAATATTTATTTAATATTTATTTAATATTTATTTAATAATTATTTAATATTTATTTAATATTTATTTATTATTTATTTAATATTTATTTAATATTTATTTATTATTTATTTAATATTTATTTAATATTTATTTAATATTTATTTAATATTTGTTTAATATTTATTTAATATTTATTTAATATTTATTTAATATTTAATTAATATGTATTAAATATTTATTTATTAATTATTTAATATTTACTTAATATTTATTTAATATTTATTTAATATTTATTTAATATTTATTTAATATTTATTTAATATTTATTTAATATTTAT
>JAUZND010001616.1:0-13374 GCA_034780555.1 Coelogynopora nodosa
CCCCCTACCCCTATACCCCCTAACCACCTAACCTCTACCGTGTACCCCACTTAAACAAATTTTTTTCGGACTCCACGTCAAAAACTAAATTTTGAAAAAAAATTACGATCGGGTTCATTATAGATCATAAGTGTCCTAAAATCTTTCATTGTGTATATCTTTTTAGGGTAGTAACCTATGGAAACCAAAGTTGGTATGATGACACACAAATATAAAATAAATATTATTATGCTACTTACAAATATTTGTAAGTTGTATATAACCCTAACGATTTTAAATAGTGTCTAATTTTATTATAATTTTAATATTTAGTTATAAATATTGTTTTTAGACCATTTAAAAAAAATGTGGACGAAAATGACATCATTTTTATTTTTTGCATATCATTATTTTTTAACTTTTGACAACCAAAATTGGTATTATGACTCAGCAACCTAAGCTAAATTGTTTATAATAATTTTTTTATGTAAGTTGTATAAAGTATGGTGGGGGGTAAATGTCAAAGGTCAAGTAATGTGTTCGAATCCACCCTTCCTATATTACTTTAAAAACATGTTAATAATAATTTAGTTACTGGTAGCAGGGGGTCACATGATGGTTACAACTTATTTATCATGAATATTAAAAAACTTTAAAAAACTATACTTTTAAGCAATATCTGCAATAACATAAATCTGAAAGGATAATTAATTAATAAAGTTTATAAATCTGTTTTGATCATATTTTTTGTATTTATATTTGTTATTATTTTGTATTTATTTCCTTTTATAGTATATTTGCAATAAATGCAAGCACCGGGATTATAACAATTGCTGACAATCCTGGGGTTGTCGCCGAGTCCTCATACAACTTTTTAGTGGAAGCCTCCGATAATGGAAGCCCACAGTTGTCCTCAACGGTTCCTGTACAGGCAAACTTTGGTAGGCAAAGTAATAAATAGTTATTCATTTGAAATGAAAACTATATATATATATATTTAGGCAGATGGCAGTACGTACAACATTAAAAGTACATTTTTGTATATTATAAAAACTTTAAAAATAAAAATATGACTAAAATCTAGTAATATTTTATATTACAAAAAGTTACGACCATTATATTCAGACTGACATAAAGATTATTGTACATATTAGAAATTAAAAAGAACCCACGGTAATAAAAACAAAAAATATTATTAAGAACACGGTTATATAGTTAAAAATTAGATAAATAAACAGTTGAAAAATTGCCGTTAAAATTTTTTGCGAAAAAAATTAATTTAATTTTAACAATATTAATCAAACAAGTCAGCCTCCTTAACCTTTCAATGGGTATTTACCCCCCCCCCCCCCCTGTTCAAAATAATTGTTGTAAATCTGTTCAAAACGATTTAACCAATGAAATTGAAATTTGAAATAAAATTTTCTTTTACATATTTTGACACAATTTTTTTTATCTTGGTTACGAAAATTAAAATAATTTAAAAATTATTAAATCTACCTTTTAAAAATGATCAATGGCAAAACATGAAATTATAATTTTTTTCATGTACTGGACTGGTTTAAACATTCATTAAAAAGTTATAAATCAAATTTTTGTAATAGGAAAATCTACTGCACAGTAAATAACAAAAATTAGGCCAAAATATGCACTGCTGTATAAGTATTAAATCCATCAAATGTGAGCATTAAAAAATCTAGAAAAGCAATAATGACATCGTATGATGCTCGGATGGACCAGTACCAACCCGGTATGTTAAATAGTAAATGTAAAATAGTTAGCGACTAATCTCTAACAGTATCAGATTAATAGGAAATGTTTCCCATTGTCATAAAGTACAGTAAGGTGTAAAGTAACTATTCTGCCATGTCTCAGAGTTAAATGTTATAATATTTAATATATTTAAATTAGAATTAAAATTACATAGAAATTATATATATATATATTTGTATAATTAGTACATATATTATTTAAGCGTTTATTACACGTTTAAAAACTACATTTTAAAAATAATCAATTTTTATCAATTTATAATGTGGCAAAACATGAAATTATAATTTTTTCATATACTGGATAAAAACGTTTATTTGTTTTTTACTTGTGTATTGTCTGTCTTTTAATTTAGTAGCACGTTGGCACCTATTTCGTATTTAACCTAATTAAATGCGTATCGGTTCTTTCTTGTATTTTAGATTATTCACAAACCCCAGTTCAAACATTTGGAATTATACCGATTGTGGTACTAGTTGTGGTGCTCATTTGTCTTTTAATCATCTTCATAGTTGTCTTCGTCTTCTATCGAAAACGGTGAGTTAAGTTGATTCTAAGAATAGAAAAATAATGAATATCAACATAGGCTACTCGTCTATTATATAACATGGTATTATAGCCTTCCATTACACTAGTGGGCTTTTTGGAATTTTACTAAAAAACAATCGGTAACGAATATCGATATTATCTTGAATAAAAATGGCTCTCAGATAAACATATAATTTCGATTCCTTTTGTTAAAACAATTTCCTTTTAGCATCTTAATGTAATCGGTATTTTACTAATAAAATAATGATTTATTTTTATATGGATGAATACAGAGGTGTTTATATCGTATACTATCATTCATGAATAAGGGAGTAACTGATTGACATGTATATGACAGGTGTATTAATATAGTTGAATATTTCGAAAATGATTGTAAACATTTTTATCACCCGGCCTTGTGCGTGGGGCAATGTAGGGATTTTGAAATAGTTAAATTACTTGAAAATTCTTACCAGTTTATTAAATCAAAATGATTGTTTAAAATCTATTGTTAGGTATATGCATAGTGAATATGAATTGTTGAAATCATAACATTAATAGAAGTATGCATGTATATTTAGAGATGTTATATTAATTATATTATAATGAAACATTCTACGATCTACAATCTTCTTGAATTGCCAGAATATTCCTAAGTATTCCTAAGTATTCTTAAGTGTTACTGCCTATGTCAACTAAGCGAGACGCGACCGTGGGGAAGAATTAATTTCAGTTCTCACCAAGCAGGACATGACGTCATATTTTGTCATGATTTCATGTATGACGTAACATATTTTGGTGTTTTAACTTAATTTATAGTCTATTTTTGTATTGAACTACTGTATATTGTCGCACGGCGTCGCACAAAAAGTTGAATAATTTCAAATTCAGTTTAAATTATTTTGGAATAAAGTTTATTTCAAATTTCATGAAATGAATGTACTAAATGTTTTACGATCAATTTATTTAGAATTAGGCTATTTGATGAATACTTAAATAATTTGTTATTTTATAAAATACAATTAGTTTGGAAACCGATTTAAAAAGAAAGATCATTTCAATATATGATAGGATAACTTTGATAATAATGTATTTAAATATTTAGAAAGACACGAAAGTTACTTAGATGCAAAAATATAAATTGCCCCTTTTTATGCAATATTGGCAATAGTATTGCGTATTAGTTTGTCTCAATAGAATAAAATAACATTTCAATCTGAATCTGAATCTGAATCTGAACCTAACATTTGAATAACATCGAATCTAAGTCTTCACGATTAATATGAAGCTCGTTCAATTGATAACAAAATTAAATTAATGTGGTTGTTATATCGGCATTACTGTTAATCCATTTGTATTAAACCTATAGATCTCAAGCAAAGGCGAAAGCCACAGAGAAACTACAGTTTCACTGTCATACCAATCAGTGCTCCCATAGTGACATGTCATGGTCAACCTCCAGTCAAGCCAATCCGATCAAAGTATTATCAGATAATGAGATATTCGAGAACGAAGCATACTCTGATCTGGATGGTGGGGAAGTTCGACCAAGTAACATTTACTCCACAGGTAATCACTGTCTTGAGGCCTATAATGTGGGTGTAGTATAATATAGTTCACTTGTAAAATCAAACTATAAAATATGTCATCAATTTTCGTTCAGACAAAAGCTAGCTATATGAATTAAATCAAGGTGAGAAGGTTGCAAAACTTTAGCAAACATGTGCTGATACGTACCTAAGTAATTTGAGTAATGTAAAACAATTAGCATTAAATGAATAATAAGGCAAAAATGTAAGAAATATTTACAACACCTTATTATAACCATATGCTAACTTGTACAACATAAATATATGTTTTATATACCTTAGTATACCCATAATTAAACAATTTAAAAATATTCATAATATTTGTGTTTAAACCTATATCAAATGTTATTATAAATATTTCTTATGTATGTTTTTTTATGATAAATTGTTTTATTTTGTTTAATGGATTAAGTAAGTATTGTATTTAAAAAAATAATTAATGTACGGGTTATATGAAATAAGTAGTAATAGGTGTAATGGCCCTCATACATGAGATAAAATCAAATTAATAGAATGGAATCAAATTAAGTCGCTGAATAAAGTTGGTAAACTTTACTTCATATGCACCAAATCACAATCTATTGAATCTATTCAAACTCGTCTATAGACATATTACGCAATACATATCAATTAGCTATTTTATTGATTTAAATTCACATTGCTAGTATGCTGCAACATTATGCAGCCATTGTAAAAAGATCTAACAATTTTTTAATTCGTATGAAAAAGAATTACTCTGCGAGCTATGTAAAGAGTATCCTGTGATTAAGGATGCGAAAACGAGGCAGCAAAAAATAACAGGCTTGGAATAATATAGTCGAAAAATTAAACTCTGAAGAGAAGGTTACAAAAAGATCGCCGAATAAATTAAAGAATTGTCACGATAATTTATTCTAGCATGACAAAAAGAACCATACGTCATACATTCGGGAGATTCGAAGAACAGGAGGGGGACCAGCGCACCGAAATAATGGTCATTAATTCAAATTGCTATATTATGTACAATAGTACAAGCCACAATTACTTTTGGTGCCATTTCTGGTGTATAAATTAAATAATTTTGTAAGCAGGGGAAACGTTTTTTTAAAACCCCGATGCATCTCTCAACTGTACAACGTGTTTTGATATGGCTAGTATTGTAGCGCTGCTCTGCTTGAGTTTGTGTTCGTCTCAATGGAATGAGAAGATATCTTTCTCAAGGAACCCTTTGTCACCCAGTAATATAGGCCACACTTCTCCAGATCACCGGCTTTTAATCTGTCTTTCAATCTGCAATTGTTACAGATTCTGCTATCGTGAGTCGATCCAGGCCATCGAGCCACAATGTTGTAGATCTTGAGATCAGGTCCACTGATAATTTGAACTTTTAAAGTAACATCACTTTTTCGATTTCTGAAGGCTTCTGGGTCACCACGATTTTACGGTTTCTTTATCGAGATATGTGTAACATCTATGGCACCGATAATGCCAGGAAAATTGGAAATGTTAAAAAATTTAAGTTTTAATAAATGTTAATAATCGTAAGCCGGAGGCTGCCTACGGCGTGAAGAAACCGATCCATAGTGCGACTTACCGTTGACTGGCAACAGAAAACTTGTAAGGTTGGAGATAGAGCGTGGTTTCGATCCGTTTCGTGTTGTAGATTGTCTCGAATTGTTTTCGAATTGTTTTCGAATTGTTACTCATTTGTTTTCAATTGTTTTCAATTATTACGAATTGTTAATTGTTCGAATTGTTATTCTAAATATTTTTTTGAATTGATCGTCAGTGAAATATGTAATTGGATTTAGCCTCTCCCTTATGACCAGATTTCCAATAGGTGCGTTATTTACTTCCTCAATAACGTTCGTTTATTCTACAAAATCAAATAATCATTAGTCGTTAGCCTTTTTATTACTAAATTTAAAGTTATTTCGAATCTCAACCTCAATTAAAGTTGAGAATCAAATGAGGGAGTTGGGCATCAAATTTAAGTTGATTTTATTTGGTGCATATAGAGAATAGAAACAAATCAAAATTAAGTAAGACTTCCCAGTTAATAGAATCAAATTAGGTTTGATTTCATATGGTGCATATGGGCCAATAATAAATTCATACACTTTTTAGTAGGTTTTATGTGATTAATTTAATTACAAATTATAATATTTGAAAACTTTATAACAGATAAAATTATATTAATATAATATATATATATATATATAGTAATCGTAATACAATGTTTATATGAATTAAATATTAAATTAAATTAAATTTAAGTTAAATATGGTCAAATATGATAACTAGGTTGCTGTGGGACACTAAAATGATATTAATTAATTAATTAATTAAGTAATCCATTTCTGTTCGTTTTAAGATGTATATGGCTTAAGTTGCAAAATTATAATGACAAGAAGGTATAACATTTAGTAAATAAGATTAAGATAAGAAATATATTTTCGTTTTGAAGTATCTTTATTATCTTTAATTTAACGACATATTTGTAAAATACTCGTGAAGTGACTGATGTCAACGGGTACAAGGTGCAAATTCTACACGTTTAAATATAATTATTAAACAATTATTAAATTTGATCTATAAAGTATTCCATATTATTAATTGCATCCATAAATTATGCCATGTGATTAATTTTAGCGATAAATTATGCCTTTTGATTAATTTTACTTCGCATATCATCGATTTTAGATTTTTTAAACATTCTATATATTGACTTCTTGGCTAAACACAAAAAGTGTAAGCCTAACTTTAAAAAAATAGACACCACTTTATTTGTAATAAATACAATAAAAATTAATTTGCACTGTAATATATTATAATATTCAAGCATAATCTGAATACCAGATTAGTGCTGCTATGTATACACTATTCGCCACATGTAGTTCAATTGAAAATGTTATCATATATTATAAAATTACGAATTGCATAAAATAAAATGTAAATGTGAATACAAATATATACATTAAATAATATTTTTGGAACAATTAGACATTGTTCAAATTGACGAATTATTCCATATTTGCCATTCAATTATCTACGCATAGCAATTTATTTATCGTAATATTTTTTCACTTTAATTTTTTTAATGTGTATTATAATATTATATCTTATAAGTTTAATATAAATGTGTAAAAGAGGATGACATGAGTTTTGGAAATGGTTTTATTAATCTATGAATTTATTATGTCTAATTGTATATATTATTCTACATAATTCTTATTATTAATCTATAAATAAATTTTTACATAAATATATAGCTATATAACTATATGTGCGAATGGATCTTCCATTTCGATATTCTTTAAATGTTTGACACATATTTTCGTGACATGTTTTTTTCCATGACGACAATTGATCACGTATCTTTAATTGTTTCAGTTTATTTCGATTAAATATACTTTCATCTGTTACCAAAACAGAACAATTGACTCTATATAATGTATTAAGAATTATTTACCAGACACTCTGTGTAAATATTTTATTAACAAACATATATTATTATTTCAGTTTCAAATATTAACTGTTAAAATACTTCCTATTATAAAGTTCACAGAAAAAGATCGCAATAAAAAAATTTAAAAAGTTTTTGAGGATTATATTAATAGCAAGTTAAAAATCAATACTAATGTAGCATTTAAATTGAACCTAAAATGAAGTAATTTACAGCTATAAAAAGAAATTCATATTTTTTTATAAATTAGTTTCCTATTTATAGATTTAAACTATATCCACAAATTATATATTTTATGACATCATTATATTTAGTTTTTCATTTGTAAATGTTTGACAATTATCAAAGTTCAAAAATATTGCACTTTATCCTACAAATATACCCACTGAAAATGGAGGAAAATGTAACACAAATGTAAATCATATAAAATTATGAAAAATTAAAATTAATACAAAAGATCCTAGCTTTTTGTTCACACCATGATTATGTCTTCTTGATGAAAGGTGAAAGCTCGGATCGATCTTTTGTATTAATTGTAATAAAACATTCAATTTTATTGTGGTTTTTCTTTTGCATTCCTCATAAGTGAACATTATTTGTCTTTATTTATCATATAATATTATGTTAAGATTTGATAGTCATAATTTATATTTATAAATTGTATAAGTGTCCACAGTTGTTTTAATCGCCCCTTGCAAATAATGTCAATAAAAGTATACTATGGAAACATTCTACTCAATGATTCACACTCGCTGAGATATCATATGTTCTTATATTTTATTTTATAGTCATCGTATCAATTTGCTCAAACATAAAAGGCCTTAATAACCATTTTTTCTGAGAAATTCCACTTTATGTTTTGCCCCAAGTGGAAATAGGCACTTTCGGAATAGGACGGCTATCGCTTACTCAAATTTTTGTTTGTTTTTTCTATGTATTGTACTATTTTTAAAACACAAAAAGTAATTCTAAATACGTTTACATTTTATGCAGAACGAGGTCCACTTCATGGACAGAATGGGAGCATACGCACTTTGAGCAATTCCAATTCATTTGCCGGAAGTCAACAAATGTTGGCTCTGTCCAGTTTTCCAAGAAAAGTCGGTGTTACTGCTGGCGGGAAAGAAGTGATCTACGCTGAGGTAGGAACAATATAAACAGTTTATGAATACAGATACAGCATACAGTTTATGTACATTTGTATGTAAATTATAAATAAATTAACATTTTTCAACTGGCAGTGTGCACACTTCTTTATATATTAAACCAGCCAATGCAAAAAAATATAGGATATATGTCAGGTAGGCTAAAAATGCGAACTCGTTGCAAGTATACAGGATTGTTTTCAAATTGTGCTCAACATCAGCAGTCGACATGATGGCGTTTGTGTAATCAATGAGTCCAATACCACATTTCACAGACCCATTCAAATCATTTAAAAATACTGATAAAATAAGGACAAAAAATTTCTTCAAAAAAGTGTTTCATGAATTGAGTTTTTACTAACTGAGTGTCACTGTCATTTAAATAAAACAAAATAATAATTATCTACGAGTTTCAATGAATACCTTCTTCGCAATTTATTTGCCACATTTTTAAATTTATGTATTACTAGTAAATTTTTAATTATATTTAACGCTTAAAATTCAATATTGCTTTTCCAATAACACCAGAACGGAGAAATAGTAACATTAATTCTACCCATATTGATGTAGTAAATGATGTATGTTTTAATGTAATTTAGTATTTTGAAGAGATATACTCCCGTCTATATACTCTATATAATTTATTTAGTTATCTCTTGCTGCTGTGAATAAATTATTTATTTCTTCATTTATTAGTCAGTTCAGTTACTAGGAGTTGATCTCGTGTCAATTGATCCAGGAATATTGTCCATATTAACTTTCAAGACGCTATCATTATTTAGAATATGATTATATTAACCGAAAGAAGCAGACTATCATAAATTTACGTGTTGATTTATTCAGTTGAACTAAATTGATCTAAAAATAATTATTTTAATTTTATTATATACGAAAGAAGCTAAGTAGTATAATAAGAGTGGATTCGGCCGTAAAACCTGATATTTGACCTTTTAACCCATATCAGTGAATTTTCACCAACTTATCATGAAATATAATGACTGTGTGTAAGCTTTCTATTAATTGCGATGTTCCACAACGTGATTCATTTACAATGTATGTTATATTTGTTTACATGTTAGACACATTTTATCGTATTTTTGATATTTAGAAAGTATTTTTGTGATACTATTTGGTTATACAAAACGTACATTTTGAATGGTATTTAAAATGTCATATTTTATTATGTCGTTTTGCACAAATAATTTATTATCCTTATAAATAAAATATTTTTTAAATGGTTTCTTACACAGTCTGTTTCCTTCTGTATTATCTTAATTAATTCCGATTTTTTATATAATTGAATTTCCCCCAAATTATCATGAAATGTATTAATCGTGTGTTTGTTTTCTACGACTCTAACTAGAATTGAATTTAGTGTATTAGGTGTATTAATGGAATGTTTAATTAACGTATTAATGTAATAAGTGTATTAGCAGAGTGCATCAGCAGAAGCGGGCTGGGGTCATAACTCAGTGGTCGGTGTATCGAAATTACTCTCTGCTAAGAATTATTGTTTAGCTCTAACCATATCTGGATCTATTTAGTCAAAATTCTCAACAAAATCAACCTGATAGCACAATATATGACCATAATGCATCATATTGTGGAGGGAAAATCAAAAATTGTGTTTGAATGATCGATTATTACCATTAGACTAACCTTGATCAATATGTAAATAGAAAAATCAAGCTGAGTGAACAAGATTTAGTCGTGTGTAATATAATTAATTGTATAATATATGGTCATAATGCATCGCAATGGTAAAAATCAATATGAAAGTGTATACTACTTACAAAACAAAATTACGAAGTATAAACGATTTGCCTTATGTTGGTGAGTCATCATACCAAGTGTGGTTGTCATAAGTGCTAAACATCAAAAGTTATATATTTGAGTGGAACGCATTCGGATAGCTTGAGATTAATAATGCAGAGTTATAGTGTTAGAAGAAGAAGAATATGTCTAAAATTGATGATAAATCAAGTGGTCATATTGTCTACTACAATGTTACTGTCGTTACATAGTAAATAAACTATGTTGTGGACCATCGAATTTTATAAAAAGCTTACACACAATCATTATATCTGATGATAATTTGGTACAAATTCACGTATCTGAAGTCAAGTGGTGAGGCGAAATCTACTCTTCCTATACTACTGACCCAATTCCAGGTTTCCCTGTTATCTTAAAACAAGGTTTATAAGAATTTGTATAACTCTACATATCCCTATTTGGTAACATGATTACATATTTTGAAATTTTGTACCTTATGCAATTTTTGTGAATTGTTCAATTTAAATTTTACAAAACATTATTTATTAATATGTACTTTATAGATACTCGTATATGTTTTAATTAATGATCGGTGTAGTTACTCAATTGACTATGGTCTTTTCATTATATTAAAGCAGATTCTACTATTTTTTTCCAGACACCCATAGAGAATTATTTTACTCTTCAGGAAGACGGCACTGAAAACTTGACTATTTACTTCTAGTGTTTGAACAATGACAAGAAGATATTTTTACATTTAACGTGTAATTAATGCATTGTCAGTTTTATGTCATACATGTTCAGTTCACAATAATTTCGATACTATATTTGAAATTTATATGATAAAGAAATATATTGAGCATATTATATAAAATAAAGAGTGACCATTCGGTCTAATTAATAATTCACAACTCACCCGCAACATATACTAGTTAATACATTCGCAAAGAAAATTCCATTATTAACAAAATTGTTGCTATTTGTTTTTTCAATACTCTATGTGAGAGTCAGTGAGAGTCTAAACACAACAAACGTTCTCTAAAAAACACTTTTTTTTCGTGTTGTTTGTTTTATGTAATACTTGTAGTTGTTATTTTATTTTATTTACTCTTTGTTAATTTACTTTAACAGTATTTAAAATTTTTGATATTTTTTAAACATACTAAACGTTTACTATTAAATAATTCTAAAAATAATGTTTCACGATTAATTGTTTTGCAGCACATCAGATTTTTTTCTCAAGTAAAATTTAATTTTTAAATATTTTATAATGCCGTATTATTAAAAATATATATGAATTACCTTTCAATACGTACTGGGTACCACCAATAAGAGGTCATTGTAAAGTTGGTTTCAAATATAGAAACGACATGTTTAATTGAATGGATAATACAAACAAGTAATAAACACATTTTTTCCAAAAAACAATTTTGTGCTATACAATGCAAATACACACACTACAACTCAATTAAATTACACTACTATACAATACAATGCAGTACATACAGTTCTGTACTAATGTGTTAAGTATTCGACATGATATATTTATTTGTTTATGGCAAATATTTTTTATATGTCATATAATAATTTATACATAGGTGGCTATAAATTATTCACTGGGTTGATGAGCATATTATATAGTAGCTTTATTAACTGTTTTATACTATTGTATTTATAATTTTCTTTATATAAGAGTTAATCTCTCAAACCAATTCAATACTTTCTACATTTGATATATTTTCAATTTGTGCTTTCCTTTCCAAATGACGCATAGCTGACGCAATTAAATTCCTGATGCAATTATTAGTTAACATATTTATTGTATATAGTTGATGTCATAAGAATTACATTAATTGTGTTAAACATCTTACATTTTACGTTCGTATTTATATATATATTTATTAAACAGTTTGAATCATTATTGAATGACTTTTTGTTTTCATTAAAGATTATAGAGAGAAAGAGAGAGAGAGAGAGAGATATTTGCATTTATAGTATTAAAAATTTGATTAAATAAATGAGAAATTATCTATGAAAATAATTTAAGGAAGAAAAAGTCTATGAAAGGCTGAATAACATCGAATCGGAATAATATCGACAAAGGAAATAAAAAAACAGAAAACTGGTATAACATCGAATAGGAATAACATCAAACCGGCAAAACATCGAATCGGAATAACATCGAATCGGAATAACATCGAATAGGAATAACATCAAACCGGAAAAACATCGATTCGGAATAACATCGAATCGGAATAGCATAGAACCGGAATAACATCGAATCGGAATAGCATAGAACCGGAATAACATCGAACATATATTACGAGATACAGTGACCAATCAGAGATATCTGTTGACTGCTCACAAGCCATTACAAAATATAGTCTATGTTATTCCGATTTTATGTTATTCCGGTTCGATGTTATTCCGGTTCGATGCTATTCCAGTTCGATGTTATTCCGATTCGATGTTATTCTTATTTCGATGTTATTCCAGCCAATTCTATGTTATTCCTGTTCGATGCTATTCCGATTCGATGTTATTCAGTCGTCCCGTTTATTTTACCTAAGAAAAGATAAACTAAACCTATAAAGAATACTTCAATTGCATTAATATACATATATTTTAAGTTGTTAGTTCATATCGGGACTGGCAATTTGTTTGTACATAATTATTTTTATCAATAGTCGACAGCCACGCAAATTTATGAGTATAAAAATATTTACTAAAATACATAGTTTACGATGTGGGGTGAGGTCACTAAGGATAGCTCTCGCATTCATGAGTAAGCTGTCTAACGATGGAAAAATGTACTTAAAGTTATATCTTTTAGTGATCAACTTGTGCATTTTAATTATTGTTATTTATGCTGTTACAGACGAACTATAAATATGTTAGTTACCTGAACTATTCAGACGTCAATTTAGTCACCAATGCACAAAAAACTATCATCTAAAAAATCGTAATTTAATACAAGGTGATAATTAAAAAATCAATGAAATACAGGCATACTTTTTGAAGCATATTAATATGTTACATGATATTAGATGATTACTAACAAATTTAGACAATAATCAATTGTTTCGGTTGAATTATACTCATTAAATCTTCTAATTTGGTGTATGCTGTAGATGATTTCATTTAG
>JAUZND010001617.1:3205-13373 GCA_034780555.1 Coelogynopora nodosa
ATACTGCAATACATGTAAAAATCGATTATGTCACTGTATGGTTTTAGAGAGGTTGATACTGCAATACATGTAAAAATCGATTATGTCACTGTATGGTTTTAGAGAGGTTGATACTGCAATACATGTAAAAATAAGCATGAAACCAACACTCTACTACGTACACATGTGTCCACTAAAATCAAATTCGAATAGATTTAATTTACTTTATTTAATTATGTAACTTATTTAACACTTCTATTCTTTGGTTTATAATTTTATACGCCTAACAATGTATAGTTTGTGTGTACCTGTGTAATTTTTTAATCTGAAGTTGGCTGCAATATATATTTAGGAATTCGTAAAGTGTACTCAATTATCCAATTTTCAATATTTCATTCCCAACTATTCCAAGTATAAATTTTGTCTTGGCTTGGCTAATGTAAACATTCTTAATCAATTCTTTGTACCACTATATATCCGGTAAATATTATTTGTAACCCGATGCATTTGTAGTACCGTTTTCGATAACTCTTTCGTGTGTGTTGTTCTGACTTATAATATATTCTATTAGTGCCTCGTTGTATATATAATAATAATGTCCATCGTATTAGGTAATCATTTTTTCAAATAATTTACACAAATTGCACAGTGGTTTAAGTAGTTGGCTTGTATTTCGTTTGTACCGAAAGATATTGTTCATACGCGGAAAATAACTGGAAATCATGAGTTTTAAGTCAATTTTTTGTTTATTTAAAAACTTATTTTAATTAATGATAGAGTTGTAATATTTTTAAATTTTAAAATCATATCATTTAATAACAATTGGTTTTGAGAAAAATGATCTCTTTCAAGTAAAATATTAAAAAATGACTTTTATATATGTAATGATGATACATGCATATCATAAGTCTTCAAATACAACTCAAGTATTTTTGGAGGGCTATTTATTCAGGGGGATTCCTATTTTATTAGAAAATCTATATAGATCGATATAAATCAATATAAAATCAAATTCGCTGAAATGACTATATTTACAATTAATTGTAAAAAGTACTTTTATAACTATTTATAGTGCCTATATATTTAGGTGCTTTAGATTCTTTAAAAGAATGCTCCGTAAAGTTAATATCCTAAATATTTATATTTAAAAAAATATTGTGTTTTGATCAATTTCATTAAAATAAACTGTTTCATGCCTTTTTTAAATATTTTTTCTAATGCCCGTTTTCAATAGTTCACATTGTTATAACTGTGAATAACTTAGTAACTTGTTTTTTTCTTGAGATTAACAGATTGTACGTATATAGTTTTCAATAAATTGCAAATGAGACAATAGTCAAAATTGTTTCTTTTAGTTTTCAATGACCTTACTATTGTATATCTGCAACACCTCACTTTGAAATATGATCTAAATGAAATATCTCATTTCTGAGAACACACAGAACCTACTTCCGCACCTTGCCTGTGACTTATAGTGTCCAGTTTTATCTACGTTCTATTTTGTTGACATGAGTGTAGATATTTCAAAATTATTTAATTGTATTGTTAACAAAGTAACGAAGTTTTGTGTTCATAGCGGTCAGAGAAAAGTCATAGAATTTAAAGGTGGTAAGGGAAAAGTCAGAGAAAGTGAGAAATTTGAAAATGAAGTAACAAATTTTGTTATTGTTTTTTTAATTGTCATCATTTTTAAAGTGTCCCTTACAAGGCCCGAATTCGGGAAATGCCCGAAAATGGGTTTAAAAGCCAGAGAAAATTAAAATTTGTCGCATAAAAGTCAGGAAAATTAAAAATTGGTCAGGGAAAATGAAGCTGACTAAATCCATGGACTGTGTATTTGTAAATTAATAATTTGACTAGATTACATTTATTGTCCTATAATTAGTTATCATTTTGAAGCTCCCTAGATTTATGAATAATGATTATCTTAACTTAAATTTAATTATAACTGCTCAAGATGCTTGAGTCTACTTTGTTTGTATAGTCACGTTGAATATAGATTTTTATTGAAAAAGTTGCAAGTATGGAAACGTTTATTTATTTGTTTTTAGGCTACTACTAATCAGGGGATAAACATGTGACTTATAATAAAATGGATGTTTTATAAAAAATAACATAGATTAATTATATTTTAGAGTGAGATATCCGGTTTAATTCGCGATTCTTAGATTAGAGGTTGAAATTCAACCGTTCTTTATTTTGTTATATTTTCAATTAAAAAATCCACGATTATAGATAAAGAGCAAATTTTTTAAATTTTCGTTTTTAATAGTGAGTTTTGATAATTCGTGAGTATGTTAATTGTTTATTGTTACAGTATTATTTGACTATTTATATTCACGTCTGAATAGAACATATAGTTAAGCTCCATTAAACAAAATGAAAGATTATATTTTGATAATATATTTTGCGTTATTTCCTAGTGTTGTCGTATACATATGATGTATAATTGATTTGGTTGTTTCAGCTGTTTTAGTTTTCATTTCCATTTTTTTGTAGTAAAATATAGTTGTACAGAAATACAATTAATAAATATAAGGTTCGTGAATTGAAAAGTTTCATACAATTTGCGGCGTAACTTATATATATATATATATTGTATTGTTAGTACGCAACCTAAAAAACTCATTGTATGCGTATAATTATGATGAAATTCACTTTAACTATCTTTTCAATCTATTTGCTATTTTTATTTATCAATGCTGTGTTTATTCAATAGTTTAGGTAATCCACATAGACCCCAAAATGTTGATGTCGGTATTTGGTTCACATTTTATATAATGTGATACTATATGATATAATATATGATAATAATATATGACTTAAGGTGAAGGTCATAGGTCTCAGGTTTAAACTTTTTCATTAGAGCTTTTACTTCTTCAGGTGGCTAAAAACATAGATTACAAGTTTTCTTTGTTTGATGTCAAATCGATTGGTTTAGGTATATACATAGGTTTACATATATTCAAATGTTTTTGGTTGTTTGACTTTGAACAGTAAGTCTATCGATTAATCGATTTCTCAATGAGCATCTACCTAATCATTAGACTGGACGAGTTGAACAAATCAATTGATCACTCCGACGTCCAGACTTCACCATCCAATGACTTTTGTCTTGTGGACTGTGTCTATTGTATGTCCGAGATCATGTCTATATGGGACCTAAATTGTGAAACAATTTTTTAATTGACGGAGTGCTTTTCCTACTTCTTCCTGGATAAATAAGATTGAACTAGCTATGATCAGAAATTCATTTAGAAGTTTCACTAATCGATGTCAGAAATGTAGTGATGTTATTAGTTAGTATATCGAACATTTTCTGTATCCTTTATTGGCGAACATCCCCTCTCCTGTGTCCTCAGCATTTATTTATGCTAGCACTGTTCTGAAACACAGATAGTTTTATAGATTTTTCGCTGAGATTCTTGATGATTAATATTTTGTTTTTAGCGTCGTGAAGAACTGAAATATTCTGTGTATATACAATACATTATGTGATTTATTATTGACTATTTATAATTACAAGTGAAACATATAAATATTTAATATAATTTCTCAAATTTAATTAAAAAAATTTTAAAATTAAAAGATGTTTGAAACTTAATACTTGCAATTAAATAATTTGTAATAATTTATGTTTTGTTTGTTGATAAAGATTAGCATTAATTTTATTTCCAATAATCAACTTGTATTTAACATTTTATTGCCTAATTAAATCAACTGAACTTAAACTTGGTCTGTGATGATAATACTATGTTCTGTTTAATTTAGTCATGTTGATTATTATTTGTGATTTATCTTATATAGACTAGTAATATATAGATTACACCAGGTTCTTCATACCAATGTGTTGTTAATGAAATATAACTACGCTATCATTTGCAATCATGTTAACTACTAGCTAAGTTCTGCATGTCGTAATATAACTCTGTCTGTTATGTTTTTTAAATTGGGAAACCATTATTTGTCATTCACTTATTCTATTGTAAACAAGTTGCTCATCTATTCTGTATGATACTCGATTCGGACTTATATTATTGATAGTATATCGTTAGATTTTTGTGTAGCTATAATATGTAGGTAGATATTATGTTTAGTGTTTCTCTGTAGTGAATAAACATATTTTTACGTAGGAAGCCGGAATCTTTCTCATCATTGTATTCTAGACAATATCAACTAACACCTAACAGTTTACACACATACCAACTATTATGGTATATATATATATATATGTACTCCTCGCGGTTGTGTTAATTGATTCATACAGCGCAGTGTTGAGCAGTAAATTTAGACGAAGTATCGTTAATAACTAATTAATTTCAAGACACAGACTTCAGACTTAAGTTTAACAATTACGTCCAGACTTAAGTTTAACATTTACACCCAGACTTAAGTTTAAAAATTACATCCAGACTTAAGCTTAAAAATTACATCCAGACTTAAGTTTAACAATTACATCCAGACTTAAGTTTAACAATTACGTCCAGACTTAAGTTTAACAATTACGTCCAGACTTAAGCTTAACAATTACATCCTGGGTGACTTAAGTTTAACAATTACGTCCAGACTTAAGTTTTTTTAAATTATATCTAAACATATCGGCAATATCGAATATGACCCCTTCATTCAAATAGGTAAATGTCTAATATTTCAAAACATTTTTTATTTGTTTAACTTTAGTTTTGTTGCGTCATGCTCAATGTAAATAGGCTCATTGTAAAGTATATTTTCAACATTTTGAGAAACGTCGCTTCGCGCTAGGTGGGCATATAGGTCTTTATTTAAGCTCATAGATTACCAAGTTTGCAACAGTTCATTTTTGATAGCTATTTCATATTCCTTAACGGATAAACAAATGAAAATTGTTTTGTTGGGTTTTCCGCGGTTTCGGGGAGTCGTGGTCTTATTATTTACTTCGATACCTTCAAGTCTGCTATAATAATATATTATACTATATTATGAAACTGTAGTGATAACGATTAGAATCTTTTTGTTTGCAGCATATAAAACGATGTATGTTGCTATTGCGCATATACTTTCAATTAAAAAGTAAACATTTTAAATAATAAAATTACCATAATGAATGTTTTTAGATGTAACAAATTATGCTTAAAGCGGCAAAAATTAAGCTACTGAATATAATTTTGGATAAAAGATGTGAACTGTAACGGTGTATAAAACTGAATAGTTTCCGTTCAAATAATTTCATGGTTGTGTTCATCTTTTATTGTAGCCGAAATACCTTTATGGATTGTTTGGGATGAATTGAAACAATTCTGGAAAATATTAAGAAAATTTAATTGATAACAATAATAATTTAATTGATATGAATTTGTATGATTAATAATAAAGTGACTTTCCCTGTCTTATGCTAGACGTAATCTCGAACATCAACCAACAACGACAATACTCGTATATCGTATAATGTAGTTATTGTTCAGCTATTATTCTGCATTAAAAATAAATATGATATTTTATAATTCTAAAAGAGGTGTTGTTCTACGCTCTATTTTTGACTCATTCAAGACCGCTAATAATTTTTTTTATTTTTTATGTCGCGGTTTCTATGGCTGAGTAACACCTACGGAATTTCTCTTGTTTAATGTAGAATGAATGCATGTATTGGTTTAGTGCATTATTTGTGATATTCATTGTGCGTGCTTTAATGTCTGCTCAGTGCAACATATAGTTGATTGATGATAATACAGCACCAATTTGTATCTCTCTTCAGCTCTAGGCTGCTTCAATATATTTAAAAAGTATCTCTAGTCGGGGAAAAAGGCAAAAATGTTGTTGCTTATATAAAGTGGCAATCCTACAATAGTTAAACGTTGTGCTTTATTTAATATTATTGGATTATTTTGTTACGAGGTTTTAATTGGTACAATTTCAGTTTTTTTCAGTATTTTTAATCGTTATATTTATGTTATCTTTATTTGTAATCATTTACTCAACTTAATGTAACAATTACTTAAATAGTATATAATTAAATTTATTCTTACTTGTTACATTAAATATTACATTTTAGGTTCGGAATTTCGCGGGAACTCTTGAACACGACAATTGAAATCTAATCCTGCATTGTGTGCTATCTTGTTGTTATATTTCAGAATTTTGAAACCGCCAAATCGTTCAGCGCCAACCGAGAATTGAACGGTGGCCACCACATCACCACATCTCGGCCGTTCGTGAACAGAGTCGTTCTTTCTAATGTCGGGGCTTTCTTTTCGGTCCAGCTATCAGTCTACCTGTATAACTTTTGTTTTTTTCTTCTTTTCTTGACTTGAACCTGAGAGTGATTTTGTCTGTCCGAGCTGGGACCGAGCACCACTAACAATAGGCAATAAAACATATTGGTAACACCATCGATTGATGGGTTGCAGGGATCCCGGAAATTATTGGCTGGCTCTTGAATACTCGTAAGTGTGGATTAGACTATCCGATTATATCATCGATCCATTGATATCTTGCGCTGAGGGTGAATGATGGCCCGGAGTATACGTTACTTGGAGTAAACCTGCCCATCCTACAGTAGCCTTGTCCACATTATGTTTTTTATTTTGGGGGGAATCACCTTTATTTATCGATTAGTTTGATTGGCCTGTCATTTGTCTCTTTTGATTTCAATTGGAACATCAAAAACGCTGTCTGTCTACTTGTTCATGTATTATTGTATTTGTTACATTTGTATACAAATAATTTCTCTGACCTGTGATGATATAGAATTCTAACAATTTTGTTTTTAGTTTTTTTTAATATAGTTTAACTAATTTTTCAATTTGTCTAATCTGATTTGGCTATATATTGTATAATATGTAGTATGTATAGACAGGTGGACCAAGAATAATTGTTATTTTTTATCTTATTGTTTTCTATATTTTTGTAATTTTATTACAAAGTCATCTATTTTCATGTGATTGTATTAGGCCATAATCAGTTTACTAATTGATCTAAATCTTACAAGACGACTTGATGATATATATCCGTGAATATATTTCAGTATTGCAGAATTGAATGTTGAGTTAATGAATGTATTTTGTATTTAGATATTCGCGCGGTTTTGGCAGAATAATTAGAAAATGTTGTAATCATACTATTTACAAACAAATCATATTATATACACACCCAGAGTTGTGAGTATGGTTTATAACTTTGAAAACCTCGCAGCGTTCCCTAAATGTTCCCAAAAAGTTGAACAGTGTTATATGTTGAGAGCCAGCTGTAATTTTCGGTTATTTGATCCGCTATACGATCTGTGTCATCATTGAACATGGTTTAGTGCAGCGGGGTCCGGGGCCGTAGACAACACCGTATACAGTGAAATCTTAAAAAGAGGGGGTCGATTGGATGTGGTCGATATAGTTCAACTATTGGCGTTGAGAATGGGATCGATAACTCGGGGGAATAATTGAGGTTCTATTGAGGTTTCATTGCACTGTAAGACAGGTATTTAAGGTATCAACATAGATTCCAGCTTGGTGTTTACTGACTATTGTCTTTCATACACCAATTTGTAACAATTTCGAACTTTAGCGTCCCAAACTCAACTATATATCATACATGGATGTGTATAATTTGTGGGATTATACTAGTGGAACAATTTTTCAAGTGTTTTAATAAACTTCCTTATTGCTTTGTAGTTCGGGTTAAATCTGTTTTATTAATGCTTTAAATAAGGTTAAATCTAGTTAAATCTGCTGCAGAGAATGGAGTGTTTGACCTATTTAAATTGCTGCAGATAATGGAGGGTTTGACCTAGTTAAATTGCTGAAGATAATGGAGGGTTTGACCTAGTTAATTGCTGCAGATAAAAGAGGGTTTGACCTAGTTGAATCTGCTGTACAGAATGGTGTGTTTGACCTAGTTGAATCTGCTGTACAGAATGGAGTGTTTGACCTAGTTAAATCTGCTACAAATAAAGGAGGGTTTGACCTAGTTAAATCTGCTGTGGAGAATGGTGGGGCTATTAACCTTTCTTTAAGCAATTGAAACTACTGATTGAAAAAGTCTATAATATCGTAAAATAAAGTATTTTTCGTAGTGTAAGCTACAGTTATGAAATAATCCCTCCATTATTATCCCGCAAGTTATATACAACTAGTTTAGGAGACCTAAATTTCGAGATCGTCCACATTTGCCCTGTGCACTCGTTATGAATGCATTTGGTGTGCTCCCTTTCATCCTTCTTCTTTCGCCCCATTTCTTTCCGTACCTTTCTTTAATGTGATAAAATAAATGTATTATCTAATAAACCCGACGACTTGGTTCGATTATCTAACTCCTTTGTTAAGTTTGTTCCTGTAATCGTACAAAGTGGTCGGGTCGGTCTTTGATGAGATAGTCTTTCTCAGAGAAGAGTTGTGTGGCCACATTTACTTTGTATCCGCCATTGTGATAATTCTTAATACTATAATATCATGAACAATAAATGATTTAGTCAATATATACTTGTGTTTTTCAATTTGTTCAGTTATAGGCGGTTTCATATTTAAAACATTTTCGATAAACTTGAACAACAACAATGGGGTAAAACTGATTAGAAGCTTTAATAGATAATTAATTGGACTGCTTGTTTCTCTTCACACAACTTGTTTTGTTGTTTTTATTCTTTTGTCCACTACTATCAAATGCATTATGTTGAAACAAAATGTATAAATATAAATAATTTACCAAGGCGTAGTAATATATAAATTATATCTATCTTTGAGATCATGTGCTTCTGATAAATCAATCATTCTGAAACGTTGTATAATAGTTATCTATATGTACGTTATTTTGTGAAAACGAACATGAATCTTATACCGTTAGGGTCAGGATAACAATATATAAAAATAAAGTCTAACTTTTGTTTGTCTATTATATATTATACATAACAACACAGTTTGTCTAAATATATCTGATTCTTTTAATCAGATTTTTTTAATTTCAAATTTTCTATTCTCAGAATTGCTTGTTTTATTGCTCGCCAGGACAGAACCGAAAATTCGATAATTTCATATTTTTACTTTACTAAGAAAATTAAGTTAAAAAACCAAGTTGATAAATAAAGCAGAAAAATATGAACAACCGATTTTTAAATATGTTTATTTTGAATACGATTTTTTAAAATTAGGACATTTTCAGGGGTTGGTCACATCACTTATAATGATAAATAGGCCACAAGAAAATTTCGATCAATTGCTCCAATGTTAACCCGATCGTCTATGTCGCTTTTCAACAGTCGGATAGTATGTTGTCTGGGAGGGGTGTACTCCCTCCTCCAAACACTATAACTCACAGTTTAATTGGTTTTTCTTAACTATTTTAAATACAATATTTACCTTTTTTATTGACCATAAAAATTTGATTAAACTGAAGTCTCTTTAAACATGTAACGATAATTTGATAATTTTTAGTGTGTGCATATTTATTTAATTTAGGATAATTGAAAATTTATAAATGAATAATAAAATAAATATATGTTCAACTACCTCAGTTACCCTACTGTATATATAAAACGTTTGAATAAAAACTATACTTTTTAGAATAAATTGAATTGGTTTAATTTTTTTTATATAATTTCTCAGATAAAGTTTTAGGTGAAATGCAAACAATGAAACTATGTTAACCTGTTTCAAAATACGTATTTTCTGCTAAAAGTCCATAAGTTTCTATAAATTTCCATTTTATACGAAGCCATATTATATGTTCAGTTTCGAAATATAAGTTTTTATCGATTTAAATTTGTTCATCACATATATACAATATGTATGTTAGATAAAGTTGAATTATTATGTCACTATTTAAAAAGGATTATTTATGAGTTTTCGTCTCCGACACGCATACAGAAAACAGTAGGCCTATATATAAAACAATGGTTATACAAACACCTCGGTTTAATGATATAAAATATTTCAATAATTTAAAATACATTAAAAGTAAATTAAAATACATTAAAAATAAATTAAAATACAAACATTATAGAAAAAATTACACAGCTAGAGAAAGGATATTTCATAAACGACAATATATAGGAATTCATAAAGCCATTGTCCTATATCACCGTTTCGTTGCAGAAGTCGAAAATATTGCCGAAATTTAAAATGTCCAAAATATTGCAGATCTTCAAAAAATGTAAGGTGCTCCGATTGCATCCAAATTTTATACAAATAAACTAAACACTTTGGCGCATCTTTTGCTAAAATTTTAT
>JAUZND010001618.1:0-13372 GCA_034780555.1 Coelogynopora nodosa
AGAATTTCGTTGGTTGTAGGTCATAAAGAGGTTTTCAGCGGGCAGAGAGAAACTGCAGTAGGGCCCGAAGTCTTTCTACAATTAGTCGACCCTTAATTCTTTCTTTTGATTTTCCATGAATGTCAAGAGTCAAAATGAAGACAAAATTCCGCAGCATTGTTTAATCTATTTTCCACGAATGTCAAGAATCAAAATGAAGACAAAAGTCCCGCAGCATTGTTTAATCTATTTTTCTCCCCTTTTTTATTATAATAATCGGTCGTTACACATGTTTTCTTTATGATCCGGCATGTCCCCAATTATTCTTCTGCTTTTTTGCCGACTGTCTTTTAAATCCACAGGTTTGATTTGCCTATCTTATCACTCCAGGCCTGTTATACGTAGAGTAAAAGCTATGTTTGGATTGTACATTTTTTAATAAATAATATTTCTTGTTTGATGAAAATTCATCACTTTTATTTTACCATTTTGGAGTTTAGTCATGAATGTTGCTTTTTCCTTTAAAACATCCTGATATAATCATGAAATTTTTGTTTTGTATTTGACAGTCACATTGATCATTTCTGGTACTTTTTTTTCTTTAAATTTCTATTTTTTATTTGTTTTGTTGTGGTGCTGTGGATTTGAATAGAATGTGTTCATTTATTACTACACTATTAATTTTCGAAAATTTGTGTATTTTTAATTATAATAAAACAATTAAGAACGCACAAACCAAATTATATTTTTGTGCCAATCCCCCCCACCCCTTCCCCTCCAAAAAAAAGAAGTAAAACCTAAATCATAAGCAATAATTATATATTTCCGTATAATTCCAAATTATTAAATAAAACAATTATTATCGATTTCCGTATAAATCCAAATAATTAAATAAAATAATTATTTCTGTAATTAAACCAAAATCCACAACTTAACCAGATTGATAGTTATTTTATTTAGACAAATTTCTATTTATCGACCTCTTGAGCGTTTTTTTTCACTTAATTTTTTTCTCAATTTTTTGCCGAACCATAATCGTGAAACAAACTGAAATTTGCTGTAAAAAGTTGATAATGTATAAGGTCAAATATACATTTAAACAAAAATATATTTTGAAATAATTTATCCAAAATTTAATTTTAATAAATTGAATAATTATATCACTTTTTAAATCACATTTAAATCACGTTTTTAAACATTTAATTTTTTTCACCTTGGCATCTAATTATATGGCATCCATTTCTACGCCACGGGTTACAATGAATATAATGCTAACGGTTGCATAACCTCATCTTATGAAATGTCACGGGATCGTATTGATTGATGTCGTTGTTGATATCGTTTGATTGTTGTTGTTGATTGAAAACGGAGAACAAGAATGCTAAATAGTAGGAATGGCAGGAATTCCTCCCCTCCCTCTGCATGGTATGGATAAAGGTTAAATTACTGAGATATGTCAGTTAACGCGTAAATATTAAACTATTGTTTATTATGTCATTTTTATTATCTATTCATAATTTTGAGGATTAACCTGTTGATTCTCTGTCGTATGATTCTCTGTAGTATATACTTACTTTGGTGTGAACCAGACTTTCCTTCTACATATGGCTCCAGCTGTTATACCTACTATCCATTATAAACTATGTGCATGTATATTTAGTAGGTGCAATAGCTAGCGGTGTAGGTTTCCATATAATACGTAAGTTAGACACAGTGATTGATAGGAAAAGATGCTGTCTGAAGATTCTCTCACCGATCGCTAGACTCTCAGTTCGATTCCTACTGTGTACTGATGAGGGGAAATTGCCCGAAACCCCGAAACCGCCTAGTTATTTGCTGTCCAACTTAGCTAAGATAATATATTCAGATAATATGTTTACGACTATAATCGCATGAGCATATAGTTATGTCCAATCGATTACGCAAATCTAAGTTAGTCACCAAGTTAAGTGGAAATCTACGACAACTTTCATTTTATTATGTATCAACAATTTTTGTGATATACATTTACAATATTACAACATACGTATAATTCGTAAACTGATAAAGAAAAATAACTCCAAAAAAATTGTTTTATAGCGAATAAATTATTAAATTATCAAATTAGTTAATTACATATGATTTATTTACTCGGTTTAGGTGTGTTTTTGTCTTAATTCATTTTTTTGTTTTTTTGTATCTTTTAGGGGAGTGTTTATAGAGAAGAGCATTACCGTGTTAATTGTTTTTGTTAAAATAAAAATATGATTTTATATTGTTTAACAGCAGCATCTACTCCAAAGAGGTTATTGTGAGAAGACTCACATTGTATTGGATACTTCTATAGACACATACAGAAAGGTGTGCCCATTCCTTATTTCCAAATAATAGGCCAGTGGGTCAAAACGAAAAATGACTATATATACCTCAAAGGATTGGCAATCAATCTTGTGTTAACTATAACAATACATTTGTATCGGTTCCTGAAGAAGATATTAAAAATCTAAGTTATTGTTATTTGCAACCATAAGGTCAAAAGCGGAACGCAATTTTGGTCAAAAAAAGTAGTTTTTCCATGCAGTTTGGTTTAATTGTTCACAAGAAAACCACAACAATTTATATATTATAGCATTAAGAACAATGTAAAGTTATGTTATTTTTCTCTTCATGATGATATATATAATACTGAACTTCAAGAATTTATTACTTTTAAAAGTAGAAGCTAGACACTTAATACATAATATTATTTTCAGATTTTCCTAATTTTTAGTTATATTTTGTGTTTTTATATTGTTTGTAAATTATATATAATTTAATAAAAACAATACCAATTTTTTAGATAATGACATACAATTTTCTATATTATGTAATATAAGTTTTTACGCATATAAACTAAAAAATTAATGTTGTACACCGCTTTAAACATATACAAGTTAAAAGGCAAAAATAATTGTCACACCTTGCACATGCAGTTTCTCATGCCTCATGCAATTACCATTTTAATAAAGTCCACTCTTACTGAAAATAGTCTAATTTATGGTTTGAATATGGTCCCAATGTGCTATCAATGCATATGGTATCAGGACTGTATCAAGATGGCCCCAATGTGCTATAAATGCATATGGTATCAGGACTGTATCAATATGGTCCCAATGGGCTATCGATGCATATGATATCAGGACTGTATCAATATGGTCTCAATTATGGTCTCATTGCATAATTATTATGGTCTCAAATTTTAGGATTGTAATTTTTTCATTTTAAGCATGATGGAAGACAGAAAATATATATATTATTATATTATCTGTATTATTATTATATAAGAATATTTTATAACATATATTAACTTAAACAATAACATAATAAAGGTATTTATTAAACGTCTCTTTATAAAAATTACATTGTCAGTATTATTACAATATAATTCATTTTAAATTATTTTGATATATATTTGTTGACTCTTATTCCAACTTTTAAGAGAGCTGAAAACGGTCAACAATTTTCAAAAATCAAAAACACATTTTACACTTCTAGTAAAAATTAATTTTTAATAAATTTAAACGACTCTCATTTGAGTTAGATAAAATGGCGATTTCCATGGTTTTTGCACCAAAAAATTAAAAATAATAATTATTTTTAAGAAACCTGAGTAGAAAAGAAAAGGAGTCGAGAATCGACGGTCTAACCCACTAGTAAAACTTTAATAACGACGGCTTTTATTAATAATCAATTATATTGATTTTTACTATATATCTGTCAGAGATTAAATATATAAAAATTAATATCAATTTGACCGAAAAATATTCTTAAAAATATATGAATTTTAAAGTGTTTGACTCCAGCATGCTAAATATAATCAGAAAAAATAAAGATATTTTGGTAAATTATTTTCCGTAATAATGGAAATAAGTATTTAATCAATATGAATATTTTATCAAAAAACAAACATTGATATTAGAATTTTCTAGTTGTGTTGTTTAAAATAATCTTCTTACTTTTATAATTTTGTTTAACTGAAAACAATAAGAAACTTTTAATAATTGAAACTTTTCTTAACGGTCCCTCTATCTATATTGTTCAGTTTTATTTATCTTCTTAATTTATTTCTCTATAGCTATAATGACATAATGAGTAATCACTAAGCGCAGAGCCTGTACAAACAGCGGAGAGACAGAGCACTACCGGTTACAAGCTATTCAGCTCTCATCAGGTACCCTAGTCTCCCTACGGATGACTGGAATGCAAGTAGTAGGTACTTATTAAAAACCCAAACAAATCGTCAAAAAAGCAATTTGAATAATACATTTATTGATTTATCGATTTAATTTTACACTATATAGTAAGTTACACAAATGCTTCTTTGTTATTACATTTCCACTTTCCTTACCAAACAACAGTTGTTGACCCCACCCTCCATACCTGAACATCCAGTGGGAAATCGTTGAGCTCCAGCGTCTCCAGGAAGACCCCCTTGATCCGTCGGCGCTCAATCATGACCACCTCGCCGGCCTCGTTAGCCTGGGCCATCAGCCACTGGGCCTCTTTCGTCTCACTGAGGATGTTGTCGATGTAGATCATCGGGCTCCAGTACTTGTCCAGGTCGGCCCCGTTCAGCTCCTGGAAAGGGGGCGAGGAGAATGAATGGAGGAGGTGGTGGGTGCGCAGGTCTGTTGGTGACATTGCATCACAATTCGGACACGCGACACACCGTGATTTTAACTGTATTTTGATACATGCGCCCTATTACGCGCATACAATACGTGTACAAGGTGGATGCAATGTGAATCCTTTGGCTTCATCGTTTTAAATGCTTCGCATATATGTATTACATTGCTTTATTTGAAAACATAATAATATTAAATTTGATTTATAAACGGTTGATTTGTATGTCTAATTTACTTAACTGAAATAAATAATTTAATATATTTCAAATTTTTTTAAAGTTTTTTTAAACTGTATTCTACTAGTATAACAAAAGTATTCTTTAATTTCGACTTTAGATTTTACATAAAATGTACTGAAGTAGTTAATTTTTCTCAAAGATTAATTATAAAAAATTTCACTCATAATATATCGGTATTTAAACTAAAGCTTTTCGATTAGTTTATTACTTTCTCAGCAGGAATAAGCATATTATTAAATAAAAAACCCAATCGTGAACAGATTAGATTATGAAAAAATATCAAAAACCTATTTAAGCAACTGATAGAGAAAACAAATAAACAGATTACAATTTATACCATGAAGGTTATTAAATCATTTTTGGAATTCAAAGCCGAATTTTTAACATAAAATATTCGAAATTCATTAAACTATTATTCTTTTGGAAGCGGATTCTTTATAGTTTTAAATAATATAAATTATTTAAACTTAAAAAAAAGTCTTTAAAAATTATTTTCTTGCAATGAGTATTTGTATCACCATTTTTGTATTTGATGTTTTAATAAAACATATTTAATAAATTAAGAATGTTAGAAATTTTCAAAATACAAATAATTGGAAAACATAAAAACATTTTATTAGCCATATATATGAAATATGCAATATAATCAGGAATTTCACCAATTACTGTGGCTATTTTAAAGGGTAAGGAGATAAAATACATAATGACACCTTATATTTATATGTATATATATATACTGTATATATATTAATTTATATTAATATTATATAAAGTAATAACAAGTTTCACATCTACCATTTCATTACTATAAAATTATTAAGTGTTAAATTGCCAACTGCCTTTATGAAACCACTTCAAAATGCTGACATCAAGTTATTTTCTATATAGCAACTCTTCAAAATGGATGGAACAAACAGGGTCTGGCGATCTTATTTCGAAAGCTGATAGTTCGTTGATAGAATTCCAATTAAGAATCCCGAAACTGGCTTAATGCTGCCGACATTTACAAGCGGAATTAGATTTTAGTGCCTTAGAGGTAATAATTTGTATCATTTATACCCTTTTTAGACGTACCTATGAATCCTTTTCAACACATTTACAGTAAAACATTGAGGCACGGAAAGAACACCATGCAGAGGCAAATTTAGTGATTTCCGTGGATTGCCTATATCTTACCGACAATTCAGAGAGCTGTAAACTACATTTAGTTTTAGCCGCCAAGCATTCATTCACAGATTCATTCACTTTTGTTCTTTAGGAAGGGAACGGTATAATGGCCGAGTGGTTAAGGCGCTGGTTTGCGGATGCGCTTAGGGTGTTGTCTTGGAACAGGTTCTTGGACCCTCCCGTTCCTGGCTAGCAGCTGTGTTAGTCCAGAGTTTACGACCCTTAATAGGTTGAGGCCATAAGCCCACCAAACGCGATGTGCCACAAAAACTTGATTACATACAATAGATTTAAAATTGACTATTTCCACTGAGCGCGACGCGACGCGACGAAACTGAAGTTAAAATTATTCCAATTTTTCTAAGACGCCGTGCGACGAAATAAATGTTTCAACAACAAACACTATAATAACTGATGAGACATACACATTCCTGTCCATACAGGGAAGAGTGAGAGAGGGGGCCTCAGGTAACACAGACTGTATGAAATGGTCGTGAACAAACAATAGCTACCTGTATGCTTATCTCCCCAATCTATACATGACACCGAGCTAAAGTGGTTAAACAGATACAGTGCGTGGTCCGTTCATATAGATATACATATATCTCTAATAGAACCATAATAACACAGGGTATTTCGTCGCGTCGCCTAACGCTTATTGGGGACTAAAATTATGTTTTCGAAGCGCGTCGTTCCGTCGCGTCGCGTCGCGATTGGTAGGCATAGGCCTTTAGTGTTGCATAAAAAAGCGCTACAGACATGCTTTCTTGGTTATATATATATATAACTTATATGATGCTTATATAAAAACATGACTCAAAAAACACTGTACAGAGATTACCTTGAAAATGTTCAATTTTTAAAGGTTTTAAAATGTTCAAAAAATTAATACATAAATAATTTTTTCTTGAATGTTTTTATATCAAAATCATTTTCCTTTTTTCAGTAAAACAAATTACGTTTCTATAATAGCAATCATTATTTTTAACAAATGATGGTGAGATTATAACCGGTCAAGAAAGTTAGACTATGCTTTAAGAAAACGTTTAAAATGGTAATAATTAGTCACGAATATGTTTGCAAAATAGTAAAAATAATAAATAACACTTATATCATCATGATGACATATTATGTGGTTTAGTAGCATTAAAAAATTCATAACATTTAGCATAATTAATTTTAGTTAATTATAAAATTTTACAAAAAAATTGTTTACTTTTTCTTCTTTAAACGCGTTTTACGAAATGTTTATCATGTTTATAATAGACAGTAACCAACTTTGTGTTTATTATATATCAAAAATTGAAAATATTAGTTATATTTTACGTGCAAGTTCTTCAAAATTTGAAATAATTTAATTATGCATACACACACAGGAAATAGCAGATAATGTTATAATTATTTTCTAAGGCAAGAATGAAACCTAATTTATAGTTCTTTTTATTTTTTATAAAAAATACAATAATGGTATTGTAATCAATGCAATATATTTGCACGAGTATAGTAAGTTACAGAAAACAAAATGATACGTCAGTTTGAATAGTACATTATTCCAAACCTACTTTAAGAATGTTATGCACTAATATTTAAAAATAGAAGAATTACGTTAAAAGTATCAAATGTACATATATATATTAACAAAGCAATATTTATACAAGTTTCAAACGATATTAAAAAAAACAGTATTAGATAATCGGATGTCTCACTAATATTTTTATAACTTCATACAAAACATTTTTTCAAGATTTACATGCTAACTATAGATTACATAATTAGCTATGATAAATAATACAAGAAAAAATATATACAACGAAAAAGAACAAATATCACTGACTGTTGTTTCATGAATACAAATACGAAATTATTTCATATTTCTATATGAAAATAAAATGTATTCATCTCAAAAGTTGGTGACGACAATAACTGTTAGATTATATGCCATTATTGATATACATATTATATACGTTTTTATGATGCGTGCAAAGTCAAAACAAATTGCTACATATGCACATATATAAAAATTAATAGAAGAATGCAGGTAACAATACTATATTATTAATGTGATGAACGATATTTGATAAATATTCGATCGATATATACATACTTGGATTATTTATATATTCTAAATAGGAGAGTTAACTGATTTTGAAAAAAGCTGAGCAAGCTTCCGATGAAGGAGACGTTCATTGTGCATACATGGGTACGTACAAACAATGTGAGACAATGAAATAATCAATGAAACAAGTAAAGTGTAAAAAATACATAAATCGGTTAATATAATATGATGCTGAATTGTTTGATTTGTTGCTATTATCATAAATAATATAACAATATAGTTTACAAACTTACAAATTTATTTAAATTGTGGAACATTCTGCTTAATTTTAAAACAACATTTAATTTTCAAAATCTTGTCGTTTTTATGTCTAAACATTGTACACCAATATATTATTTAAACAAACTTATTACAATGTATATTTATCATTTCTTTAAACCTTTTAGATGCATTTTAACGATTAAAAAACAACAGAGCGAATCAAGATATGACAAATATATTTTTAATGTCAGTTACCTTGACTTATACGGGGGCATTTTACACTTGTGAGAGGGGGGTTCCAGGTTGTACTAAATTTCTATTAAGGTTTAGGTCTATCTATTTAGGGAAAACTATATAAAGATCTTAATTTAAGTATTATATTTTTTACCACAGAAAAAGTGTTTATAAATATGAGTATAATTATTGTCCAATTTGGTTGCTGAGGGTCGCATAACAAATACAATCATTTTCGATAATGTTGTGTTGCCGTCTCTTTAAGCCCAGTAGTTGTTTACAAAAGTGATTTGTTACCTTAATTAGTGTATAATTCATATACTAACTATGTAATTCTATTACAGGTTACAAGATATTTATTATAGAGAGGTCAACTTTTTATATTCAATAAGTTAAATATAAAAATCAATGTTTCTTGAGCAGGTTATTTCAAATATTAAAATATTCGTATCTAATTAGTATTTGCAAAAAAATAGTATGCAAAATAATATTTTTTTCAATTTCACATTGATTTGATTATAAGCCATGTAGCTATTGCTACGTAATAAACTTTTAAGCATCGAAAAAAATTCAACAATGAGGTAATAAAAGGGTAATTAATACACGCAAGAGATTATAAAAATAGATACAACCACAGAAATATTTATAAACACGAAATCATGAGATCATTGCAACCAACTCGCATGATCAATTATATCTATTTTTAATTAAAAAACCCATTAAATTCAAAATTTTGCACATCAAAAAGATTATAGCTTAATCGGAAATAAACTTTTTTTACTATAAGTCCGAATAATTTAGTTGTATAAAATGTATTTAATTTTGATTCAATTACCCCACCTAAACGTTGCTAATAAAATATGTCATCTTTTATTATACACATTTTTAAAGTTAATACTGTGAATAGATTAATCTTTTTTTAAATCCTATATTGCCCATTAGTTTTGTAGGCATACAATCAGATACATTTTATTTTTACATTGGTGTACAACCCCTCCGAAATGTTCACCGTTGTCCTAAAATAAATTTAAATACTGTGTTCACTGAGTTGAACAGTAGGCCTACAGACGTTGATTGAAATGTATAATTTATACTTTATGAATTATTATAGAAAAAATAGAAGCATTCGTGTCTAATTGTGTAAAATTTGTGTTTCATTTGTGTGGCATTTGTATGGGTTTTGTGTGGCATTTATGTGGCTTTTGTGTGGCATTTGTGTGGCTTTTGTGTGGCTTTTGTGTGGCATTTATGTGGCTTTTGTGTTGCATTTATGTGGCTTTTGTGTGGCATTTCTGTGGCTTTTGTGTGGCATTTCTGTGGCTTTTGTGTGGCACTTATGTGGCTTTTGTGTGGCATTTGTGTGGCTTTTGTGGGGCATTTCTGTGGTATTTCTGTGGCATTTGTGTAGTTTTTTGTGGCATTTGTGTGGCTTTTGTGTGGCATTTGTGTGGCATCTGTAACTAGATATCAACATTTGACACTTACTAATATCGAATAATTACATTTTCACAAAAAATAAATGATAAACTTGATGAAAATATTAGGATTATAGTTTGGAAGGGTAATTGTGTTTGACTATAATAGCAATTTGAGATTAATAATTTCAATGATATTTCAAATACATACAATACACATTTTTAGATAAGGGAAATTAACACTGCACGCGCACCAAAGGAAATGTATTTTATTAAATGAAACAAAAAATGAAAAAACTACTTACATAACCACTACCAACGCTTAACCGACGTATCTATAAAAGCGTTCATTAAAGCTATAACAATGATGATACACAACAACATAACAAGATAACAATATATAACAATAAGTAATTGAACTGTATAAGCATATAATTGTAGTCGAGTGTAGAATACTTATTATCAAATATATTATAAGTCAAGCAATAACAAAAACTTAATACAATAACTCAAACAATAACAATAGCAAACAATAACTGACAAGTATAGTAATTTGGACAATCGTCGCACAAACTGGCAGCGTTGGTAAAATAATATGATATGGGACTAAATAAATTATTCATATCAATCAGATATATATTGCCATCGATATATACATACACTATAATTTAAATACTTTGACTATAATTATTATGTTCCAGTTAGGTAACGAAAATTATCTATTTAAAGATTTGATAAACAGGTGGTATTTTAAAGCTAGAAATACGTTGAAACTGGCATATACAAAATTATATATATATATATTCACATAAGTTTCATGAAATTAAATATATATAAATTTTATATAGTAAAAATACAAGTATAAAATAAAACAAATTAATTTGGCCAACGCTTTTGATAATATTGTATAAATATATTTATGCTACATGTTTAACGTTGAAATTAAATACATTTTAGAAGTTGTTAGACAACATTAATAAAATGTCATTTGGGAACAAATTTGACTAATGTGTCATCTTTTTCAACAGAAAATACTGGATAAATGGATTTTGGTTTGTAAAGATAAATAACTCTCGTTCAAAATAGATAATCGTTTTTGTTAAAATTCTAATGCGATTTCTTTTGATTTTTCAACGGCTTTATTGGTTTCAATTTACGTTGAATCTATTATTATAGGTATTATATATATAGGTGAAGGTTATTTTTGTGTCTAAACATTATAACCGATTATATAATATTCATATATTTCATAATTAAATTCAAAAAAATTAATTAATAATTTATACTGTAACTTATAACATAGACTTCAAGGTGTGTTTGCTGAATCTGTAATTGTACATTGAAATTGAATGTTTATATTATTATTTAAAAACTTTTAGTTTTAAAAGCAATAATAATTACACTTTATTGGATAACATAAAGAGCCCATGTGTATTTTGCTCATGGTAACGGCACGTAATAATATGAAAATTTAGCGAAATTTCCAGCGTATTTAAGGACAAATTATTCGGAGTTACTTTACTTATCTTTACATAATAGATTACATGTGTCTACAGAGTCTATGTATTTTGGTCAATAATGAATACTACACAAATGGTACAAATTATTACGATTTTAGTTCTAATTGTTCAAAGAACTGATTAAATTTAAAAATTAATTTAATTTCTGGGAATGTCAATAATTTATATCTAAAACGGTGTGATTTTAAACGGAAGAGATCGGAAGTGATATAAAGTGATCGGAAGTGATATATTTCCTGCCTATGTTTTACAAGCTAACTAAAATGAACTTGCCTTTTCAAATTAAAAATATATAAATTGAAACGTCAAATGTTTTTTATAAAAATTCCACCCATGACTTATATGCAACACTAATGATAAATGATTATATATTTCAGCGTTTAGTTCTTATGTCACACACATAATCCAATTTGACATTAAACTTACTCGAACAATGTGCATTTGATATAGAATGATAATTAATTATGTGTACATACAATAAGATCATACTTATTATTTACATTTAAAAAGGCACGAATTAATTCTCATTAATTTATCTAAATGACTAAATTTACATTTCCCGAAAGTCGACTGACATTTATCAGATAAGTAAAATAATAAAGTACAACCAAGAAAAACTGTTTAAATGGATTAAAACTGCTAAACCAGAAATTATATTAAAATAATAGATAATCGATAATCGATAATAAGTATTTTTCTAATCAATGAACATATAAATCAACCAGTAAATCCATCTGTCGAGCGGTTTCGGGACATTGCCACCCCACAGAACGAGGTAGGATCCAACCTGTGACTTTAGATAAAAGCAATCGTAGAACGGGCATTTTCGTCAGTCAATCCTGCATATAGGTCTCTCTAGTTAACGTGATGCTTATTATGATACATTCTACATAATAACTGATTATGATATATTGTATTACTTATTATTATTACATGTAATCGTACTTATAATAGAGATAATATCAGACTTTATAGAAGTGAACTTTGTATTTAATTTTTTTTTAATCTGTCTCAAACCAATGTAAACAGATGATTATTATTATTCTCGAACATAATATTATGCTGACAGATTGATTAACATAGCTAATTGTAATGTCTGATAACATTATACTCTTTGATTTCACCGCTTGTATTTTATAGTATATATTTATTAGCCCTTCACAGAAAAACATGATTTCAAATTATATTGCAACTGATTTCTCACAAATTAAATTGCAAATACACAAACCATTTACAATAAAAAATATCCGCTAATTGGAAGGTAAAATGTAGTTATTACATTATAATGTTAACAAGATATTTTGAAAAAAACCTTTTTATTTTATAATTCCAAAATATAAAAATAATAAAAACCATTAAAGGAATTTATTATTTCTTCAGTGATTTCGTACAGATATTTTAAAATTTATTTTATTTAGTAAAACTTTGTTTTTTTTTGACTTCTGGTTAAAACTATTACAATTTAAGTATATGTATATATATTCCTTATTTGTGTCTTCATTGTAGCTGTTAATTTTGAAAATATAGTTTATTTATTTATTCTTTTATTCTTTTATTATATTTCATTTCATTATTGCATATATTTATTACCAAGATAAATATTGATAAAACAATCAGTAAAATTAAATAACTTCCAAATGATTCATTTACGGCAAATTATATATTATTTCAAAGCGGGAAGTACTAATTGAGTTATATCACTAAAATCAATGGGTACGTATCGATTCACCTAATCTCAGTTCACCTAACCATTGTATTACACGAATCCGATTACGTAATCAAATTGAAATGATCATTGTATCGGTACACCTAATGCACTGATGTCTGTTCACCTAATGAAAGGAGTATTATACTATAT
>JAUZND010001619.1:0-13372 GCA_034780555.1 Coelogynopora nodosa
ATATTCATGTTGCATTTGTCTTGAATTATTTATAAGAGAAATTCCAGTAAATAAATCTTGTGCGTGAATTAAATTTTATTATTGTTTTTGAAAAATTAATTTTATTATAATTGTATAATGTAGGCAGAAGGTAGGTAGAAAACGTTAGTTACTTAATTGTTGAAGAGAGGATAAAATTATCTGAATAAAATAATATTAGATAGTTGTAATAATATTTTATATTTTGCACCATAACATTTTTTATCTATCAACTAAAACGATTATGCGTAGTATTTTACACTTTTTCCGTAGTGCCGTAGTTTAGGTGTCAAATCCGTAGAGTAGAAACTACGGAGAAAGCGTAGTTGTGAACAGGTATGGTATAACCACCAAGTATATTCAATAGGTTTACCAGTCTTATTTTAAATAAAATATAATAATAGTATCTTTAATTGAAACTGAACAGTCATTAGAAACAGAGCGACAACATAAAACATATCATATTCTTCAATTACATATTATATATACATATAATACACGTAATCTCGAGAACGATATCAAGAAAGTATTTATTTACTTTGAATTGATTATATTTTGGTGGCATTAGTAACAACAGTTTTATGCTCCATACATAAACTATAATCGTTAGAGAAATAGAAGTATAAAAGAATATTATATGGAGTATAAAAGAACATAATATATCGAGCTAACCAGTAAAGATCATCGGAGGCCGGTGCGTAGATGACATTCCATCGTCTTGACTCAATAAAGTTACTTGTGGAGGAAGTAGACTGTGGATTCTTGAAGTGGCAAAAGCTTGATCGATAGTCGTTCATAACTCTGCAATAATCAAATGTATTAGGCTATATTGACCATTGTAGGCCTATTAAGTATCGCTAGGGTTTTATCACACAAGTCAGCAATAATGTATTGAAATTTAGTGGAAAGTTACATAATTAAAATTAAGGTTAAAATTAACCAGAAAAAATTAAAAATAATATCTTTAATATCTTAAATATCTCTTTAATATCAATATTAAAATATATAAGACACCATTATATTATAATAATATATATTATAATATATATATATAATATAATTATATATAATTATACACCAAGATTGACAAAATGCTATGAAAATAGTTAAAAAATGTTACCAAACAAATAGTTTCATAATTAACTAATTAAATCGATTGAACTATTTTTCTAAGGTGAGAGATTGTAATAAGTAATGGTTAGATCCACTAAACCTCAGATAAAGTCAATATTTATATTACAAGTCACTATAATGATTAATTTTCAAAATAATAAATAACATTTATTATTATTTTAAATTAAATAACTTTTAAGATAACAATGTTATATTATATTCCTAGTCGTGTCGCATATTCTTTGTATGGTCTATACAATCAGATTATTATCTGACTATGATCCAGAGTAAATCAATGTAACCGATATAAATTACTAAAGTACAACCCCTCATTTTTCGACATATATTTATTCGATATTTTAATGTTTATAGTCATAATTTTAAAACCGTTTATTTGTCCAATTGTACTTTAGGCTCACTCATAACTGTAATTTGGGAATCGAGATGCGCTGAGTTACATTAACATTAATTACAACGTTAACAAAATTAATACTTACAGTAACACAAAAGAATATAACACCGCAATATGCACAGTCGACTTTGTATCATAAGAATAGAGGCCGATAGGTTTCACTTGATAACTTAAAAAAATTAGAGACCTCCTACCCATACCTGGGCCCATATCCACCAAACACTATTTCAATGCAAATAGGTTATAAATGATGAAAAAAGTAAAATAAAATAAAGTGAACCATTCGGCTGCCATAGATAACTTGACTGCAGCTAGCAACCACCCACTTCTTGGCCTGCTGATCCGTCTCAAAGGTGACGAAAGCGGTACCCAACGGTCGACAACTGGTGGCATTCCGCTCCCCCCGACAGATGGCCCCATAGCGCAGCACCCGCTCCTGATAGTAGTTGATCGCGTCCACTCTCTCGCAGCCGCAGCTAGCGCAACAGCAGAGGAACCGGCCGCAGGGATGAGGCACAATGCGGGGTCGCTTACCGGTGTGCAGGAGGACGCGTTTCGACTGGTTCAGTGCGTCCGCGGCGGCTTGCCTGGGTGCGTGTGTTCAGTCAATACATGAGAAAACTAAGTATAATTTGTCGTTTTGAAAGAAAAAGTTTGACTAGAATAAGAATGACTAGACTGCATTGTGTAAAATAGAAGACGAAATTTAAGCTGTGCGCCTGTTTAAATATTCTACTTTTTCACAGCGGTTATTATAATCATAAACAAATTTTAAAATGAATCTATATAAAATATTTATAATATTAAAAATGATAATTATCAGAAAGATTCTTTTTACGATAATTTAAAATAATTTAAAAATAATACAATAAATGTCCTAATTATATTCACCCAGTTTTGTCCAGTTGCGTAAGTTTACGAACACCGAAAACGAACTGTAGATCTGTCACATTGCATCCCGCATACGCTTCTCTGTCAAAAAAAATCACGAAAAGAATGTGGATATATTAAAATAAATCATTTTAAATAAAAAAGATTTATTTCAATAAAACTAATTAATATCTGAAAAATTGATCTATAATAATGACATCAACCTTATAACGACGGTATTAGCCACGCATAAAATACTATAATACACATATTTATGTTTTTTGGTAACCTGTTAAATGGTTACAAATAAAATTTCTAAATTATAATTCTGCCTGTAATTCTACATTATGCATAAAATATACCTAGTTATGCTATTAATTTTCACAATGAATAAAAATATTATTAAACAATTTAAGAAAACTTTTCAAATCGCAAACATGCCACACAGCTGAAGGTCAATTTTTCAAATTAATATCCATTGGATACAAATTAACACATAAAAAAATATATAGATAATATTAGAAATCATATCAATTTAATAAATGTTATTAGTTAAAACAACATACTTCTTTCAATAGGAATATATGGATTCAACAAAATAATGTAAATAAGTTAAAACTATAATTATTTGGAACAGTTACAGTGAAGGTTACCATTACGTTCCAGTTTTACAAAACCAGTGCTAGTGCGGCTCATGAAATATAACGCAGAAAATATATTATTAGATAAAATCAATAGTACAATACAAACAGAATGTACGTTATAATAAACTATTAAAGTGTTATGAATACAAATTATGTAAAAAGTGTTGAGACGATTTTTGGTCAGTCCTTTAGTTTTTGGTATTTTCATAGATTTGTAAGTGAAAATGGAAATTGATTTCCACTTTTTGAACTTTGCAACTTCATCGGCAGACTTCATGGGGGCTCGCTCAACAGCCTTCTTTTCTATACTGCTGTAATTTCAACTACACTTTTGGGGTGTTGGCTATCGCTGCCTTCTTTCTGTCCTCTATACCTTCGCTAGTACCATTATTCTCTCTACATTTCGCCTAATCATGTTATTCACTCTTTTGTGGAAAACAGCGATTTCGTAATTGAAGTCTAGTAACCATCAGTATATTATACTTTTTATATTATTTATAATAAGGTTACAAATGTTATAGTAAAAAATAAAAATCAAACGTTTGTTCGAGTAACGTACAAAATTATGATACACTCATCGTAAGAGTTCAATATTATATTTGGTACAACATCGTCACTACGTTTAGTTCCTTACACCGTGGTTAAATAACGATACTTTTTATCGTTACTGTATTTTATTCGAGACGAAGTATTAATCAATAGTACTCAATATTTGCTCATTTATGCTTTTATTCACGAACATAAACAAGAATAATGATAAGAAGTTAGAAGTTTAAATTTAATCATTTATTCATGTCAATGCGTTGTCATGACGATCTGAAACCATTGTAACTCTAAAGCGGTTTTTACTTATAAAATATACATGATACAAAATTCATTATGAGGTATTCACAACTAAAACCACAAACCTACTTAAAATGAGCGATAAGAGGTCGTTTGTCCCGACAAGTTTGTGGAATCCCGTTGATCATTAATGTTCGTGAAGTCTGAAATATGAGTAGGGGGCATATCATAAAAACGATGAGAATTAAAACATACATTAAATTAATTCAAATAATTAGGGTGAAGTATGTACCGAAAATATTTTTTTAAACCAATTTTTAAATAAAAATACAATAATACTAACGACGGCAATGCATACAATCTGAATTATCAAATCATAGCATCAGTACATATTAGTGATACATTCGTAATATCAGTATAATAACCTTGCCTAACAATAATTTAATTGCAGATGCTAACATTCGATACAACAATTCCTAATTTCACCGACTCGTTTTTAGTTTTGTATTTGGTTATGAATGGAACAGAGCAATCAGTTTTCTAGAATAAATCCGTGAAAGCCTCTATTGATTTATTTTTAATATTAAATCAGTAGATTGATATAATGGAATGCGTACTTTGATAATAAATGAATTTAAATAGAGGGAAAACTTATCACAAAGGACATTTTTAATTATTTGCTCAGAGTTTTTTTCAGGTAAAAAGTTGTTTTATAAATTGTCTATATTATAATATTACGGAATTTTATTTGTCGAAGTTCCATTTTTATTCAGAATTAAATAGAATGGGGTAGAACAGTAGGCCGTGTGTGGCGCGTATAGGTATGGTTTATATTCATCGACTTTATGGTCGTATCTATCCGGAAGAAATACAAATCAGATCGCCTCTATCAAAATCAATATTTCAATTAATGAGGCGAAACGAAACTTGCTGAAAAAATTTAAACATGGTAAAGCGGAATAGGAGATAGAAACCTGGGAAAAAATGTATCCGCATTTAATATAACTGAATTAAACAAATTCAAAATACTATACCGTTCATTTTTATGAATAATTTAATAAGGCAAGAATAAAATAAGAACACTACAGAAAGCCAAGCTTATCTGGATTTTCAATGACGGTTAACTGACTACAGATTAAACGAAGTTGAACACAGTCAAAAAATTCTGATTACAAGCATCATGGCATAGACGGGCACATAAAACGGAACTTTAAAATGGATACGGAGGGAACAAATATCCGGATTAAGCAGAACTGACCCTCTCGTCTCGGTTTAACTTGAGATTGCGCGAGAAGTGGCGCATGAAGATGACGGCCAACACGAGGAAGGCCACACTGAAGACCAGATGGAGCCAGAGGGTCTGCGAGTTGACCGCGATATTGGACATTGTCGTCATCCCGAACTGCTCTAAGTCGGGGGCTGTGAGTTCGGTAGGGTAGAGGTACAGTGCAAGCGGCAATTGACTACTACATCTCATTGTTAGTGTCTGATTAGGAAGTTCAAATATTTAAATCACCATAAAGAAAAAAAGCTAACAAATGAACTGATAAAAAATACCACTGATATAAGACATAACGTAACAACATTCTATATAGTTTATTATATTAGTATATTCTATATTAATAAATACTTAATAATTTCTGGTTAAAAGAAAAGCAGTGGGCTACCGCTTTAATAGTTTTACATTGCGAACTAAGTTATATGTAATGTTAGACTTTATGTCTTTAGGCCGCATGAAAATTTATCTTTCGATATTTTTTATAAACTGGTAATGGAAATATTACTAAGTATTAATACTTCTCTGAATGAAATTACTGTTTTAAAAAGAAGCAGATTTCATACAGAATGTGTTTGTACAAGTGTAGTTGTCGGTGAAAAGACAAAACGCCATACCTTGGTAAAAGTATTTTTTAAAGTTATGTGATTTGAAATAATTATAAACTTCTATCTATATGTTATAGCGAATGTTTTAGGAAAAGCCTTCAATTTCTTTATCGTGTTTATTTATACAACATAGAAGATTGTCATTTTTTCAACCTTCTATTAAAAAAATCGCTATTATAATAATAGGATTATGTCGTACGTATTTCCACTGATAGATTTCCATAATAAGCACATAACATGTGTGTGTATTGTTATATAATTAAGAATATTTAAATACTAAAAAATACCATGCCATATCAGTATGGAGTGACTGTAGATATTAAAAAATATTATGAATGAAGAGTTTAGAACTATCCATAACAAATATTCTGTCACAGCAATTCTCAAAAATATTCATTAATATTTTTAACATTTTTAAAATAACATGGTAAATTATTAATATATCCAGTTGTACTTTATAAATCTTCTAATGAAAGAGAATGTAATCAGGTAACTGATTAAGTTAAAATACAAAATATTGATTAATAAAAATTCAACGCTTTATAACATACTATATTAGCATTTACATTCATTGAAATATAGTAGTTTACTAACTAAACTGTATCTAAAATTAGTCCAATACGGTACCTATACAACAGTTATTTTTAAAGGATATGTTCAAACACAGCACACAATGTTTGACAAAACTAAAATAAAATGCACCGTTGACTCACGCTTGCGGCTCCCCCTGAAATTGACCGGCAGTACAACAACAATGCAGAAAAATCCGACCAGACAGGAGAAGAGGATGAGATAGCGCTGAAAGGCGAGATATTGCACCGCATCTTTTCCACACTTTCGCTCAATGTCAACATCTCTGGAGAAAATGGGACACGGAATGAAAAACTTTGACTATATAAGGTCACTGACATCAATAACTGTGTGAATAATGGTGACAATTTATATATCCGTGTAACTCAAAAGGATGTATCAATATTGGTGAATTTTTTAAGGAGACGCATTAAAAGCAATTATCTAACTTTTAAAATTAATTAAAAGTCATTTTGAATTAACTCAAAAAATATAATAGTATACACATCGTAAATACAGTCATGAAACGTATCTTCTAATATATCAAACGCACAGTGTAATTGCCAGACATAATATAATAGCGTTCACAAATATTATTAAGTACAATAATTATCGAAGAATATGCTTCTACGTGTCTATTTTTTCTTATAGTAATAATCATGAGTTAATGTAATGTAAATATGAAATTAATATGTTATCGTAAATTTCAAAGAAATTTTAAAATGTTTAAATAATTCTCACCGAAGTTTTACAAATGCTGGAATCCACATAAATAGACCCTATAAATAGAGAAAAGACAATAAAACAACAGATTAAAGAAATAGGCAAAATACAGTCAAAACATGTATCAGTTAAAACAAATAAATCAGTTAACAATAACTTTTTTACAACATAGTAAATAAAAACTATAAACATCAATTTTTTAAATAACAATTACATTTAACAACGTCAAAACCTGTAAAATCATACAATATATCGACTGACAGTATACTAATAGTATCCATTTATCACACATACCTTGTCCTTAATTGAGAAGGTTGCGTCTAAACTCTCAGTTGATCCAGCCAGATTTTCAGATGTGGCTGCTTCAACTTCATCTTGTGATGGCTGCGTCCAACTTATAATACAGAAACGTATTAACTTTATGGTTTTTGTTCACCATTGAGAATACGTCAAGAATACATATATATATATATAAATATATAAATCGAATATCGAAAAACAATTATAATTGTATATAATTATCAATACTAAAAAAAGGATATTTTCAAAATATATAGGGTTTTCACAATTGGTGCACATCGAACAAAATAAATTTTATTAATAAGCGTATCTGGATAATTAACGACGACATATTATAAAGTATCTTATACAAGCTGTAAATACTCATTTTGTTCAAACACCACCAAACACCACCATATGGTATAGATATTACAGAAAATAGAAAATATACCACAGCATCTAGCCACGTTCCGATGAAAATGTACAATATCGTATGCTATGCATTGCAGTGAAATGGTGTATATCCATCAGATAAGCGAGAAACATTGTCAATATTATTAACTATGTCACTAACAATGAAATAAAATATATTTTTTTGAATCACGAAAGTGTACAATTCAACCACTAAATCATTAGGAACCATTTAAAGAGATCTATTATATTTAGCTAGACAAATTAAATTATATTCAAATTAAAAATAAAGTAATCAAAATTTGTAAAGTTCAATTTATTCATATATGAAAACATTGTATTATTTTATTGATTACTGAATAAATTGTATAAAAATATATTCAATCACCAAAATAAACAAAATGATTTACGTTTAAAAAATAAAATTAACTAATAGAAATATATAATATTGTAAGTACCCTTGACTATAAGATCCATTATTCTGAAAATATAAATTAATTGACACAAAATAATGATAGTACTCATATTGTTAAGTAGTGAGCAAAAATAAAGATCTTGCTACAGGAACGTATGTAATATACAAATTGATTTAATAACAGTATAAAATAACCGTGTAAGAAAAACAAACAATTAAAACAATAAAACTACTTACCGGCCACCATTTCTAGTTACAAAAGCAATTCGACCGTAGTCCCATGCTTTTTTTCGCAGCACAGTGAATAAAAACATGAACACCTGTTAAAATATAAAATAATAAAGTAGTTTTATTAATTTTTTTAAATAAAAAAATTTGGCACATTTGAAAATATAAATTTGAAACATTTTAAAAAGCGTATTGTAATTAGTGCACATGTTTGAACATTATAATTCAAAATGAAATAGTCCCATTGTAAGAGTAAAAAGTAGGATACATTTTAAATACATAGCCTATAAATCTTATATTTTGATAAAGTTATCAAAAATCAGTATAACACTTTATCACTAAAACAATTTTAAATTTAAAATATAATGAAAACATTATTTATCCAAATTTAATTAATTATTACATAATAATATCATACTAAGATCAGTAATAATATCACTCATACAAAATTAAAAGATACATATAATTAATATACTGAGAAAATGACGAATAAAACATACAAAAAATAAATGAAAAGCATCATCCAATTCTAAGAATTACTTCTTAACCAATAGTTTGCCCGTTTTTAGGTGTAGCTATATCACTAATTAACTTAACTTACTAACTTTTAAATTAAATACAGAAAAACAATGAGTTTAATACATAACTGTAAAATTATCTTGCAGTTGTATTCAATATATTAAAACCGCAAAATCCTGTAAAATTTATAAACATAAATTACACCATGTTCATCGCAATAATAATTCATCTCAAGATATTAATTCATAAAATTTAATAAATAAATGATACGATAACACAAAGAAATATGCAGAATAGTTAATACAAAATAGTATTATTAAAATACAAATGGCCACTATTAATTCAAATATTGTAATGATTCCAAAATAACTTACCAACCAACAAATGACATTCACAACAAGGTTCTGTGGTATTCCTTCATAGCCATGAATGATATCAGTCCGAGAGTTATTATGTTGCGTATAGATATTTATACGGTCACAGTGGAGCGTGTTGCTGCTGCCTTCATCATCCATCTCTGTAGAATAGTACATTGTCATGTATTGCATTAAAACTTCATAAAGTTATGTCAAAATCTTATCAACATTTTAAAAGGGAAACACTTCAGGGTAATCTATTTTCTTAATATTTAAGGTGTGTATCAACTCATAGAATCAATATATAACTTCAATCAATTTATTACATGAGAATTTGTGATAGAAACTTAGCACACAACAAAAATATTTTTTAATTTAGAACACATTGTTATAAAACAAGTCATAGAAATTAAAAATCAGTAAAATTAAAATAATTATTATTGGATAATATTATTTAAATTTGTATATTTTTTATAGAACTGTGTGAGGAAGAAGTTCATGGAATAATATTGCTTTGTTACCTATTGGACTATTTCCCCAGAAATTATAACTAATTTTGCTGATGTGTGAACAAAGTTAAATACTGAATATCCAACTCAATTAAAATGGAATTACTTTTAATGAATATTCAGGGACTTTCTCTCAAAAAGTCTAACACAGACATAAACCAAAATATTGGATATATTATATAATATAAATAATGCTACTGAAATATTATTTCAATTAAAAATCATAATAAAATAGTGAAACAATAATAAGTCAGTGACACATTTAAAATTTGACAAAATAATGTTTTACTACTTTAAATAAATAATTTCTATTTAGAACTATAGAAGTGTAATATAAACTAATATAATAAACTATAATGTGTTTATTAAAACTACATATTTTTAATTTATTTAATTAAATTAGTTATAATGTACACCCCTAAGTTATGATAAAAATAGTAAATTCTACTTATTATTAGTTTTTAAATATAAAAATGTATATAAGTAATAATAATAAGTAAGGCAAGTTAAATAAAAAAATTACTATCAGTTTGTACCATACCAACTATAATAAATATATTTAATTTTTTAATATTAACTTTATTTATATATATTTATATATATAACTTTAAATAAATATTTTATAATTTAGAGTATATTATAAAATCCTACTTTATATTGTTCAATGTACACATTTTATACATAAGTTAAAAGGTATGAAGTAAAAGATGCCAGAATGTGAAAAACTTATTTTGTGAATTAATTTACTTTTCTTTGCAACAGTTTTCAGTGCAGCCTTTTCTCATAATTCTACATCTTCAATTTCAAGAATAACTTATATATTCTTTATGTTTATTTCATAGGAAATTATAATTTATGTGTAATCTTCTTTTCAGTGAATGTGCAGATCAATATTACACAAAATATCTGTTTAATGTCAAATAAATAAAAAAGAACACGATTATTATATATGATTTGTAGGAAGCCGGGTTGAAAAGTATTATAAGGATGAAAAAGTATGATAAGGGTTGAAAATCAATTAAAAATCAATGACTCTAAAAATTTCAGAATTCGTTTGCAGGCTGAAACAATAGTAAGTCAGAGCCACTTAACAAATATTTGAGACAAGTACATTATGTAATTCAGATAACAATGATTCTTGGAAATGTAGAGACTACTCTAAAACTTGTGACATACAAACGCCAAAACAAATGTGTGCAATCGGTATGTTCATAGTCATACCATGAGCTGATTAGACCTTAGAATTCATTAGTGTGAGAAGCAGTTTATTAGTATTTGGACCATCACTAAATATATCTAAAATATTCTGTGATGGAATCAAGTCAGAAGAAAGACATTTCAGCAATGATTTCTTATTAAGGTCTGGTTCACTATAATGGCCATGGAGAAAAAGTATAAGAAATGAACCTCAACACAGTAAGTTTATGAACTCGAAAAGCAAATATGACAGACCTGAGAATGCTTCATCATTATTTTAGTGGAATTTTTTTTAAAACAAACTCTGGGTGGTATGAGATGGCTCATAGTCGAAAATTTTGGTATTTTAACAACTAGAATACATATAAATGCATGTGGTATCATATGAGATTCTATCATTTAATCTTTAGTTTTGTGATAAATCAAATAGAAGATTTCATAATAATAGTCAATCATTATGCAATAAAATATGCATTGCATAAAAGTACCTATAGGTAAATATATTATAATATTAAATACTTTTAAAATAAATGTCAAAATATTGACAAGTGAGCAAAGCGAGTGAGTTCAATTTTTGCTACAGGAAACTAGAAATAAATAATATATAAATGTATTACATATTGTATATATATATATAATGTATAAATATATTTCATTCCATTTTTAAATTAATCTCAAGCATAATCAAAATTGTCTCCGAAATATCATTTTTCCATTAAATAGTGGAAGATTGACAGCTGTATGATATGGACATCCAGCTACTTTTCCAAAACAGTTATTGTTGATTCATAGAATTATGCCATCTAGAAACTGGATTTCTTAATTTCGTGTGCAGGTATTGACATGTATTAAATGGGAAACTACAGTGAGCACTTCTTCTCATCTAAACTCATATCTGAAACAATCTTACACTACCATACTTACTTAAATACACATGCCAGAATATCATCAATTCCGAAACAGTTTGCATATGAAAAATAAACATGGAAGCTACATCTTTCATCACAGAGAGAGATTCAGGCTTCTGTACATATTAGCACTAAGCCCCCCAATAGATTCTACTAAATCACGTTTTGGCCAGCCATGGATGATAAAGCAATGGTATTGGAAGCATTGTCTTTATCAGAAGCTAAACGTTTCGCAAACTTACCTTGTGCTGTTTAATCATATAGATTAATACCTGACCTGACCACCCCGAGCAGTGAAAAAGCATAGAATAATGAAGATCCTATTTAAAAAAAGTATGCAAAATATGACAATTGCTAAAAAGTATGAAAGTATAATGTGCATGACCCCTGTAGCCTGTTTCATAGAATAACAAGTAGCAAACAAGTTGAAAGGGGTGAATAATTACCCAAAAAGTCACCGGCTAATTAATTTGGGTTTCATACCAACTTGTTGCAACAAGTAAATACCATTCGTATAAATATACTAAAATCAATGGAAACACCTCCTCATTCGTCAACTTAGAAGAAACACGTGAGCCGACCGATACCAAAGAAAGAAAATGCATTGTTGAGTGTAAAAACACCAATAAGAGAAATGTGATGACTATTTAAAATGTGTCAAGATATTAGGTATACTCATAAAAAATATAACAATAGATAATTTACGGAATCTGTATTGTGTCTTGAAAAACGGTAAAACAACAGAGGAAATGGCACGCCTACACCTATTGGCCGCATTAATGGAATGGTTTCTATGACGATTGACGTAAGTCTCTTCATTTTTGGTTGGGGACTCCATATTGATATGCGTCCCATCAATGCAGCCACAAACAGAAGGCATTCCACGAATGTTAAAACAATCAAAAGCAATGTTATTGGTGTTAATAGTCATACTGTTACAAACCAACAAACTGTCTCTTGAAATAGTACATTGTTCGTAGCAGTAACCAAATGTTGAATTACTCGGCACATACTAGCTTTACAAACTCCGTGGCAATCGGCAATTGTGTGATAAAATGCACCATGTGCCATGTTAGCATCTGTCGGATGAAAAAGACGGTGTCCAATTCGTGTCGATAACAATTCTACCTTCTTTCTTGATAAACGAAACCTCTCCTCAAAGTCATCCAAGCGATTAAAATTAACTATTTCGCGGAAAATTCTCCTTTGACGACCTGCAACATTGTCACCTTCTTCTAAAAATTATATATCACTATCACTATCAAATAAAAAATATCCGGATGCTTAATAAATATTAAAATTCACTAGTTTATGAAAGTTTATAAAAATTAATGGTACACAGTGCACTTGTAGTTATATGTAAATATTTAGCTAGGGAACTCAGCATACTACATGAATCGATAACTTGTTAGTGAAACTGTGAAATTCTATACAACAAGTGACTCATTTTTTCTATAGTGAAATGTACAACCTTACTTGTTGCTTGTTACAAGTTAGAGTATGAAAACCCAAATTATTATTTTTACTGGTAAC
>JAUZND010001620.1:0-13372 GCA_034780555.1 Coelogynopora nodosa
GGGGAGGGGTTAGTTACAAGAGAACCTGAGTCGGGAAGGGGGGAGGGGTTAGTTACAAGAGAACTTGAGTCGAGGTGGGAGGGGTTAGTTAGAAGAGAACGAATGATAACTTCAAATAACTGATGTATATGTATAACTGCACTATTTTACGTTTTTCGATATTTTTACGCTATTTTCGGTCAGAATTATATAATTTCTTTGTTTAGGATCTTGAATGAAAATGCAACAGATTGTGTGGGATAATGAAGTTTCGTATAATATTACAATGTACTATTAAGAAAAAGTAATAGAATCAACTGACCATAGGATTTCCAAGTTAGACATATGAAAGTAAAAAAAACGTGACAACATTAATTACCAAGAAATTAAATTGGTATCACGTCATAAACGGCTTTGATTATAATATGATCACAAATATTACTTATTAACATAACTTTATTACATAAATAATCGTGTCATGGTATTAACCGTATAGAAATATAAAAAATTAAATTTGAATATATTTTGCTTTCAAAATGCTGGAATGCCCATTATTATTTGTTAATTATTTTAATATTTCAATTTTATTTTAAGAGATAATAATATGTTCAGTAGTTTCCGCATTATAATCAGATGAAATGCTATAAGTTTTTCATTTTGGTGTGTAAAAATAAACATAATTTTGATAATTAAATTTATTAATACGGTCGTTATACTAAAAACCATATTAATTGATATGAATATTATGAAACAAAGATAACTCTTTGGACAGTAACAATGTATAACAAAGTTTAAAAAAATACATATAAAATAATGGTTGTTTAATTTTTTTTGTTTAACAAGATATTTAACGTTCAAATGGATTTTTAAAAGAAATGTGCTATCAACCAAAGAGTTTTCATGTATTTGAAAGTAAAATAGTAGTTTAACTATAATAAATGCATAACAGGCTATTTTCCCATACTACATGAGAGCCAAGCTCTACTCAGGCAAATTATAACTATGTAGAGCTCTAGCTATTTCTGCAAAGGCCAATTACTATATATACCAATGTATATTTTTATAATGAAAAACCAACTTATTATTATACGTTTAAGTATTCAAGAGATTTTATAAAAAAATACAGTTATCATTTATTTCATTGTAATACTATTTTCTGTTAAATAACAAGATTTAGTAATATCACATATATATATCAGGTATCACAAAGTTTAAACATAGAATATTTAATGAATTATTAAACGAATTTAATTATGTAATGGCATCACTATCAGTATTAAATAAAATGTTACATTTATTTTGATTGTCTTGAAAATAAATTGGGGATGGTAAGCAATAATACAATATGTTATATTAGTTACTAAATATGGTTATTACACGGTCAAATAAATAGTTTGGTTGTGTAGTGAGAATTGGATCTCGCGTAGTAAAGCCGGCTATTTAAGATTGGGAGATGCCACAATGACTTACCTCTGTCCATCACAAGGGGAGCATCGGGCCCGATCAACATGGCAATCGCTCCAGCCCCACCGGTGGCACGAGCTACCGTGTTCCCGTAGACCGCAACATCACCCGCGATAACCATGGCCAGTCGACCTGACAATGAAAAGTCAGACTTTTATCAATTATATTGAACAATTCACAATCCTATATGGACCTTCCATTGGGGGTTGCTTAATTACAGAAATTACTAATTGTGCCGTCGATATAATATATGGATATTATGCTCAAAAGTTGCAAGAATAGGGCCCAATTTAGTCATAACAATTTGGTTGGACAACCCTGATAATTCAAGAAAATATTGAAATAAACTTAACATTATGGACTGACTTATAATATCCTCAAACATCCTATTATGAAAAGTCAAACATAACAAAGCGTTATAGTTAAAGTACAAAACAACAACTTAATTCATTAATCATAAAATTGTAAACTACTACAACAAGCACTTATTAAATCGATTGAAAGCAGCAAAATGAAAAATGGAACTTACCATCCCAAGAGCTGGACTCTACCCAATTGATGGCATTAAACAGAGCGGCCGTCCCGCCAAAACAAGCATTCTTAGAATCAACTCCCGCTATGTCATAGATTCCCTTGCGTTCAAAGTCCCTCAAAAGATATGTTTTAGTCGACTTTGATTTGTCAAGTACTGTTTCTGTGCCAACCTACACAAACAAACATGACAGCTCAATTAAATAAAAGTCAAAACTAAATACAGACATATAAATAATACATTTAATTAAAAAATGTTACATTAGATAACAATCAAGTAAAAATCCTTTTCAACTTAATATAACAACCACATAATATTGTGCTAATTAAGGCACATGAAGTAAAACAAATAAAAATAATACATCATCAAAAAAACGTAAATTCATATTTTGATATATTACAGTTTTTAAATATTATGTTTACTACTTCCATTTCTCTGCTGAATTGAATCCTTATATCTGATAACTTTTACTTCCTAAGGTTTACAAGTTCTTACAAGTTTTATATTAGACAAAATTACCTAGAATCCTATAGATTACACATACATGTATATAAAGCATAATGATTATGCTTAACAATGTTCTTACTTCAAGAAAGCCAATAGTTTTATAATCAATTTCATGTTTTTCCAGCAGATTAGTCATTGCTGTCAAGCAAAGTGAATTTATATCTTCAATTGCCCGACATACACTCATTTCTTTTTGTAGTAGTCCAATTGTATATTTTCCAATACAATCATCTTGTTTCTCTAAATCTTCTTGTGAAACAAATTCTGAAGGGAAGTACAACTCTATTGCTCGAATACCGACATTATTAGGCCACATAATGTAGAGTAGGTATCTGAAAAATATTACAAATATTATTAAATATGGTTAGCAGATTTTTGGAAATATTTTAATACAAAAAAATAAAACTAGAACTCAATTTTAAGATATTTTAAACTCCTTTTCTGCTACTAATAATATTTCAGCACCAAATGTCCAACATGTTTATTCACTTTTCTTATCAAATAATGTATACACAATATCTGATATACTCAGAGTGCAACCAAATAAGATTAATTTGAAAATCAGTAAATATGTTGTCATATCAAATTGTTTCATTATAGACACTCTCTGTAAAGTCTTCCAAGATTTTCCTTTCTAAATATTGAGATATTAAATTCCATTCACCTTAATTTTATTTAGGCAAAAACATAAAAAATTCCATACACCAGCAGTCTACATAAAGTACTGATTTATTATATACAATTAGTTGCATTAATAGGATAGCTTAAATGTATTAAAATGTAAACACTATTTTAGTGATCTTTTGCAACTCAATTATTTAACAATAATGAGACCATATAATAAGAAGTTTGTAAGGAACAATATATGCAACTTTTCACTTTCACAAGAAAGAGACATAGCATTTACAGATAATAAATCAGAAAATATAATTAAATATATGATACTCAGTGTTTCTAGTGCCCAAATTCTCAGAATTTGTGTTATCACCAATCAAGAGAGACACTAAGAAGATATGATACATGCAACATGTAAATATTATAAAAGTGAGTATATCTTGTAAATGCAAAAATAGTGTCCATTTATTATGTAAACTATTGTATAAATACTATAATATGTTCAAATGTTTATGTATTTTATCCTACATATGCACACAATGTTATTCTGTAAAGTAAGGCTATATAATAATTATTCATATTGAGAGCAGAGTATAGCCTGTACAACTAATTAACTGTTTTGCAGCAAATAATGAAAACAATTCTAAAAATTAGATATGATAAATAAATAATTTATTTGCCATATTTTGGATATATTTTTTTAATGATTTTTTATGATTGTTTGGAAAGAGATAATAAACAATAGTTAATGTATGAACATTAATAAAATATGATATTAAATATTAAAAGTAATTTTATTTTGTTACTTCAAATCAATTATATTTACCAAAATAAATAATATTAAAATTTTCTTTAGAAAATAAGTGAAAATTTTATTAAAAGTCTAATAGATAATTATGCCTCTAGTCCTGAAGAACTGCAGTCATTATACCCATTCTGAAGGATTGCAAACCAGCTAGAAAAGTTGGCTCCTATAGACCAGTAAGCCTAACCTCATCTTGGAAAGATGATGGAGTGGCAACCTGCTATATGCATAATCTTGTGGCATGTGGCCAGAGGACTAGGTTTCATATACTTTGGTCTATTGAGGACCAGGTCATTAGGATATCCCTACCTCAGATAAGTTTTATTACAGTTTTGAATGAATTACAGAAATGACCATTTGATTTAAGTAATAAAACAAAGGTAATATTTTTTTATTTCATATTTTTCAGGTATGTTTAAAACTTATTTTGCATGCCATACACAAAAGATTACATAAAAATTTGGTATATTATTGGTCTTTAAAAAATTAATAATGAATCTATATTAAATAAGCATGTAAAAAATAACATTTTGAATATTAATACTGCTAAAACATATTATATAATTATAAAATACAAAATAAATAGCTATATAGTTATCTGAAATAAAAGATAAAAATATTAATGAGCACTGTTAAAACAGTAATATTACAACTCAGACCCAATAATATATTAACTTAGAATTATCAAAGACCAAGTAAATTTAAATATGTAATGTATAAATTTATATAATTCTGATGTATATTATGTTTTATAAACCTTATTATAAAATGTTTAAAAAAACTTTATACTTGATATTAAGTCAAAATGGTTAGGTTAATTAATTATTAATATATTAAACTTAAACAATATATTTTTCACATATAACCCACATCTAAACATATTGTGCCATCATTTATTATGAAATCTTACTAAGTATTGGTACCAAATTTATACTAAAGAATTACACTCTTTCCAAAATAACATAAATGTTGTCAGAATTTTATTTATAAAAATGAAATACTATGTATTTATATGAACATATTTCTAGAATACTTTAATTTATTGAATTTTTAGTAAAAATGATGTTAATGTCCTATATATATTATCAATAACTAATGTATGAAACCAGTGTCAGGTTTTGCTGAAAGCCAAACAAATTTGACTGAATAGGTCTATCCCCCTTTTCCAGTATTTTCCAAGGAATGTCTGCCATATTTTTCATCTCAGTTTTCCATTATAGGTCAAATTTCATCCCAGCAAAATATACATAAGTAGAATACTGGTGAAAAATGATCTCCAGTTATGTCTACCTGTATTTGATAGATGTTCTATCAGTATTAGCTCAAGAGAAGCATACAATGATTGTTTGATTTCAGTAATGCCACTATATATTTCAAAATGTGCACCAGTAATTTTCATCACAGACACAGTATTAAAAGTTAAATTAAATTAATAGTACCCATATATTCCTGGTTTGCTGGGAATATATGTTGGTGACCAAATGTGGATTCCAACCAATCCAGAATCAGTCAGACTAAACAGGAATTCATTTTTGGTCAGACTAATTTTGGATTGGTTGACAAAATGTGAAATCTCAAAATTCTGCATTCACTGCACTCTAGATACTAAGAAACAAATAATATTGAATGTATTTCATAATAAAAAAATTCATATGCCTTAAAAATCAACAGTTTATTCACTTTTTATATTAAAATATTATTGTGAAATGTTATTATTTGGTTAGACCAAAAAGAAATATGTTATTATTTTATATTACAATGCTTGAATTAATTTTTTTTATTGTTGGGACCTCATATTATTTGGTCAAATTAAACAGGAGTAGATTATAAAATTGTGATTTTGGTTTAAGCTATTTATTATAATTCATTAATATTTGGTTGGACTGATTCTTAATTGGAATTCTTAAACAGGAATATAAATCTCATTTCAATTCTGATTATTTTTTATTATTTATTCCTGTTTGATCAGACAGATTCTTAATTACCAATTTGACCAATTCTTAATTTTCCATAGTCAGATTAAACAGGAATAATTGTCATTATTTTATATTGCACTGTTTAAACTGTTTTATTATGATCAGACATATACTTTTATTTTGTCTAACCAATCCAATTTAACCATTTTAATTAAGAAAATGTGAATTATAAAACAGGACTAAAGAGGAATAATTTTCATTCTTATAATATATTATACATTGTTAGAACTATTTTGTAATTGTCAAACAGAACAGGAATATATCAGTATTATATATATTTAAATGTTAAATTAAGGAATATATTATCAGGCGCGCCACCAGGATTATATAAAAGGGGGGCGTTTTTTGAATAGGCGCCATTTAAAATTTTTGTGAAACATATTATTATTATAGAAATGCATATAAATATATAGAGAACCAATTATTTTATCTGCATAGGTATTTAATATACAGTACATATACATAAGCAAAGTTGTAGGCGCCATTTGCGAAATAGGCGCCTGATTTGGAAGGGGGGCATTTGACCCAACGCCCCCCCCTAACGGCGCTCCTGATTGCAAACAATAGTGTCATTAGACAGTACTACAAATAGTTAAATTATATACACAGGTCTTGTAATTTGGTGGTCACACTGCAAATATTACATCTTGTAGTACATCTTATATAGTATCTTGTATAGTACAGTTGCACAATACAAGCCCTCCACCAGGCATACACATTACATGCATTTGCATATGCATCACCTAGCTTTTATGAAATTATGCCTATTTTCAATGTTTATATTTTTTATACCCATGTTTTTACTAGATATATACAACTATATATACTATGCTGCACTAGACACCAACACGACACCAACACTGCATGGCTTATTAAGTATGATATCTGACTTCAAGCTCAAAATTGTTCACAGTTGCATTTTATGATCTATTTTTTATTTGTAGTTTATTCTTACTTTTTGTGATGGTCTATACAAAGAAATAAACTACTTGTTCTATCTATGTATAACTGCTGCATATTTGCTAGCAATCCAAGTGTGACATTACATTAGTTTATTATGTGGGAAGTATAAAAATGTGGGAGAGTTTGAGATAGTGTGTTGATAAATGCATTGACAATTAAAAATTAATAATTCAGGGGTGTCACCTATTACATCAGTCTATTTCTTTAAATTAATGTCATTTATATATTTATATATTCACATTTAATAAGAAAGTTGTTGGAAAACTTCTTAAGCATTATTTTTGCCTAATGTGGGCTATTTGGCTAACTGCAATAACTGACTATCTAACTATAACTGTTTATCCCCCTAACCTTACATATTCTCCAGGTGCAGATTTAGTGGTGTTGCCCTAGTTACAAAGGCAATGATGTCTTTTTTTAAACATTTTTTTGTATATTTTAAATTTTTAATAATTTTAATGAAAAATTAATTTCTTCTCCATAAAAAATACAATTGCTATTTGTGAAAACTTAAAAATATATTTTACTTGTTTACATATTAAATATACTTAACTATATACCTATTTATATAATAAAAGGCATTATATTAATGATTTTAGATGCCTTTGGATGAAAATTATTAACTTGTTAGATCTCAAAAGTATTGCAGATTTAGAGGCTCAAACCTCTTTATATATAAACAAAAAATTAGTCAAAACACAAAATTTTGCTGTGTAACCACATGTGTTCCCATATATATATACACTACAATCTAAGTCATGTCCATAATGGATCCAGGGTTGATAAAGGGTGATTTAGACCCCTTGGTAATTCAGCCTCCCTTTTGCTAAACCAGCACCCACTTTTTATGATAAAAAATATTTGAGAATTTTTTTTGTATTTTTAGTGCCCTTCAGAAATTAAACATAATCATGAATCTGCCACTGCATGCTTATGTAATATAAATATTTTAGTTACTGTTCTTCAGATTGATGAATATTTGATTTTGATAATCCAGGACTGATGCAACAGGGAGGGAGGTATTATATAATATTAATTATTATAACATATTATTTTATAAACTGGTTTAAAAAGATAACTGACAATAGCAATTAATAAAATATTTAAGTATTACAGTTTTATGATTATTATAGATGAACATTTATGTATTATATTCTATAAAACATTTTGAAGGCAATATATCAAGCTATACATCAATACTAATGTTTTGAATAATGAATATATTTATAAACTGATATTCTAATTTTTTTTTTATTAATAATAATAAATTATGTTTACTGTTTAGATTAAAAGCAATATACTTTTATAATATTTATATTGGATTTTATGAAATATAAAAAAATTGCAATAAAAATTGTATTATTTTATAAATGGTCGAATGATAGTAAGCAAATATGTCATTATTTTAACTTAAATGCATTAAAAGTCTTCTTATTTCTTCTAAATCATTTTTATTTTATAACATGTGTGTCAGTTTTTCTAGATTTAATTTTTTTTATTTATTTGAAATGATAATTTTTTAGATTGTTTGTAGATTGAGGGATGATATGAACAATAAATCAATACATATATTATGCACTAATATTTGCCAACTATTTACATTTACATATTTTTTATATTATTAATTTGTAAACATGGATATACTATTATTTTTTAAAGTTTTACATGCCTTAGATGCTTTACTAAAAGGCCACTTTTATTTTATGATTATATCCCTGATATGATCATAAATAATGAACTATTATATTCTTTATACCTTTACTGTCTTAAACAGTCTTAAAGCCATTCCAGGTGTCTGTTCATAATTATATTGTTTTAGTTATGTTTATCATTTGATGCTTTTATTACCCAGATAGACATTTTTAATTACATGTATATCTTTTTTAGTGATTCTTATATAAAACTAACAGTACTATTTAATGTACACATATATTCATTTTAGTATAATCAAACAAATACATATATTTTTTTAATAATTTGTATAAATGTATAATGATAATGTGATCTTATATTTTTTATTGATAATTATGTTTGTATACAAATATACTGTATAGTGCAAAACATCAAGACAAATACTTTAGTTTTATGTTTAAACATTTTGCAAAAAAACATTGTTTGTGATCTACCGAAAGTTTTAATTTTATTTATTTGTCCTTTTGGCATAACATTCAAAATATGAACTATACATTGATTATCAATTTATTTATTCAACAACATCAGACTGTGGATTTTAGTTTATTTTTAGTCCATGCCATGTCTTTTAAAACTTGTTAAGTTATTGTTTTCTTATCAGATATAGTCTAATATAAGTTTTTTGTGAAACAAGTACAATGTTAGTACTATTTTCTTATAATAATTTGTTTAAAGTATTTTTTGAAGGATTTACAAAATTATATAAATATAGTTCTTTCTTATAAAATATATATTGTATATAAAATAAAGTCAATGAGGGAATAACAATAATGATATCCCACATGTAAGTACATCTGAGTGCATAATTATAATAGTTATTTTAATATATTTTATTATTATTATATATTTTTTAATTAATTATTTTATTTTATTATTAATATATATATAGTATTATAACTACCATGTCCATACAAGTATTCATCAACTGTGGAAGATTTGGAAGTTGTATACTGAAGTCGCAAATTTTCCCACATTTTCTAGTTGTAAGTTTATTTTCAAAAGTTATGTTTCATAAAATTTCATTCAAATGTTCAATTTTTGGAAATTGCATAACAACTGAAAGTTCCTTTGGCATTGATGGCGATGAAAGTTTGGACATGTTGTCTTGGTCAGCACTACATTGTCACGGATTAACATAGAACTTGTCTTCAATAAATGATTGTCTATGTATGTTGACTTTAGGGCCAATTTAGTATAATTTATAATAACTGGTAACATAAATGCATTAAAATAATATCACTAAACAAACATTTTAATAATGTGACTCGATAAAGAGTATACATTTTTCTTTGTAAACGTATTTATTTTAATTCTTGTCTACATATATATTTGGTAAGGTAGGATCTTGAGGGTTAAATGTTTTAAATAATCACTATTCTAAGTCTTGTTCTTGGATAACATAGTAATATGAAAATTATTTTAAAAGTAGACCATTATATTTAGAACATGTCAATGCATTATATCCATATATTGAAATACCAACATACATTGATAGTTCATGAGATGTCGAGCGATGTATAATAAGTTGGATGGGATGATCAGTGAGTAGATAAATAGGATATTACTTTCAATAATGAATTTTATTATGTTTTTTGAAAAGCATTTTATACATGTTGATACAGACTTATCTGGACATTGTCCTCAAGAGTTTATAGAATAGATTACTTAATCTATATAAAATAGTTAAGTAATTTAACCCCAGTAGTGTTGAACAAATAAAGATAATTACATTTAGAAATAAAGGTCATTGGTGGTCTAGAAATGGTATTATTGGAGTTAGTGAATGACAACTATGCTATAAAGAATAATACATTTCATTTTTTAAATGTTTTCTTAGGGTGCCTTTCAAAAAAATAAAATTTTAATTAATATTTATTTTCTCACAAATTAATACATTACATAATTCTCGTATATAAGTTCATATCATTCACATAACAAATGTTATACCTATTCATTGTAAGATCAAATTATAACATGATTATTTAGTAATGTGAATTTAATGAAAGTGGAATTATATATTAATTAGCGAATTCTTTATTTTAAATGATGTCTCTTTTTTTTAAAGATTGTAATAGAACAACCTTATGGAAATTCCTCAGAAGTGAGTATTATTTTTTTTGTTAAATTCCTACTTTAAAATTTCAAAAAAATAATGTTACACATATAGTTTTTTAAAAGTACAATATATTTGACACTGGTAATGTTTTATTTCATGGAAAATTCTGTGTAATAGCTAATAATGGTTTGTGTTTACTGTATATAACACAGTTAATATTTATTATGACTGCAAATGATATAACAATAATTGTAAAATTTTGTGAAGAAGTTACATGCTTTATTATTATATTACGTTTTGTTTTAAAATATGATTGCAGTTTATGTTTTTACAAATATAAAATCATTATTTGAATATATAGCTAATATAATAGTTTACTACAGATATTTTATTCATTACATTTGAATATATGACATTGTTTTTAATTTTATAATTTGATTAAATTGATAATTTTCACTCAATCACAATACAATAACATATCAAGTTCATGTATTTTTTTCAAAAAATGTGGTTAGTTTAAAATGAAACATATAGACTATGCCAGTCTATTTTATAAATATTCTAACATAAACTATTTTTTCAATACATGTTCATGTGTTTTGAAAATAATTGATGTATTCATTTTTGTTGTTCATCTATGTTAGGCTTCATGAATATTGTATGTTTATATAAACTGGATCGTAATATATATCATCACGATTTGAAGTGTAATATGAAACTACATAAATGCATCCATCATGCAATTGAAAGAAACGTCTCCGTATGTTGACATTATAGTTACATGATCAATCGACTGTGTTTATTATATAACATAATGATTTATTTATAATGTAACTAAATATGTTTACGTCTCACTTATTAGTATTAATATGTAATATATTTCACTCCATTTGAGTATGCTTGGAACTACTTTAAACTGATTGGCTTGACAATAGCAATTCGTTAGCTAACCTGTCTCATTTCAAGGTCACAATTTGATATAGTCAAGCAAATTTCTATAGGTTTGAATACAAACCAGGCCAAACTACTGTGAAACGTCCTAAACACCACACATGTAAATGTTCTTTAATTTCAAATGCCATTATATAGGTTGTAACTTTTGCTAGAAAGTTATTTTACACTTGTGAATAATCAAAACTTATAGAAGTGTGAATTTAAGGATAATTTACATTGTGAATTATACACATTATTTATTATAGCACAATGATTGTGCTATAGACCTTTCAGTTAACTATTAAGTGTGAACTAACAGTTGTGCTAGCTTAACAATTACAACGTTTTTTAGCACAGTTTATTATTGCAATTATTACACTGTTAGTGTAAGTTTATGAATTCACAAAGTAAGTACCACATGTGTAACGTGTTACAAAGATGTTTGTTAAAAGTGTTACACATACCTTGTGAATTTACAAAGCTGTTTGTACATGTAAAAAGAAGTTTTACTTACAAGAGAAGAATATTGTTTAGACGAGTCAACAATTGGACAGTTTAAGGAATGGTTAATGCTCAAGAGAATGTTTTAAAAATCTTGACGGTAGTTGAGAAGGGTAGTTCACGAAAAATCAAGAAAAAAATGCACAATACTTCTGGTTTACATACTATTACACAGATCATAACATTAATTAATTATAGAAATTATGAAATATGTATTGCATATCAGAAAGCAATATACCAATTATTTAACTAATTAATTATATTGTTTTACAAGGATCCGTATTGTTCAATAATTATTCAGTAAATATATATTTATATTGTTTCACATTACTTCAATAATCTATTCTATGTTTAAAGTAAAATCTCAATCGCTGCAATATAAATACATGAAATCCTACAAAAATATAAATTTCGTATATTTTATAGAATTGAACTATTTAAAATGTAGCCATTTTCTTAATCCATGTAGTGAATACTATTTAATAAAGTAAAGAAATATCTGTAGATAAATCCAAAATACTGTTCCTTAAAAAAATAATGTATAGTGGTTTTAGAGATAATATCTAAATTAGGTCAATTATTTGTATGCATTCGGTATCATCCGTCATTTAATAAAATAACATTTTCAACAAAATCTAGTCCTTGATTGTTAATATGTTTTAAAATAACCAGTAAATATACGATATTGTTTCATATCTCGGCTGATTCCTACACCTCGCATAGTTGTATGGTATATATTTAGTTCTATGCATAAGTTTGATTGATTTGTTGCGCACTATATATTGTATGTACTTACAAACACATGCCTACAAAATTTATATAATATTCATTTTAGTAGAATTACAAAATAGTTTGTGATTTTGTTAATATATTGTTTATTCACAAACTGATTTCACTATCGTTTGTAATCGTCTCATATTTCTGTTAATATACTACAAAATTATTATTTACAAATTAAATTGCAATTAAATGAATCATTCTAATTTTGTAATATAACGAAATTTTGTAATACTTTTTACATTACAATTTTTACTTGCAAAATTTTAGTTTACATTTTAACTTTTTTTAATAACATGCTAGCTTTGTTGTTGCACAAACCAATTTTAACGGCGTAGTATTCCATATAATACTACAAACAATTAATTAATTTTATTTATTTAATCTTATTAATGAAAAACAGATATAAGCCGGAGCTGCGAAATAGATGTTATATTTTTTACACAAATTTTCGCTGTAAGACAGCCTCGTTAGGGGTATATCTGACAAACCTTCGAGAGAGCGTATTAAATGCACCGCAGCGTATAGCGATTGCATCATCAGATTAATATCTTAACATAGTTTATCTCATA
>JAUZND010001621.1:0-34499 GCA_034780555.1 Coelogynopora nodosa
CAGTTGCTGGTAGATGTGGATCACTGACAGAAATTCGTCTAATAATCCGTTTAACACGAGGGGTAGCCTTAGGCGGATGACCAGAACATTTCAGGTTTGATAGTGTTCCATGATCTCTGAAACGTTTAAGGGTATAACATACTGAAGATTCAGCCTCGCCCACTCGAGTGACTATAGCAGCATAGGAAAAACCTTCCTCTGACAAAGTAATGATTGTAGAATAAGTAATATCCAAAATATTTGATGCACAATGTCCCATATTGCATGAACACAAGTTATAAATTGCTAAAATTCCAAGAATTATGTATAAGAATGATTATAATGGAATTTCCAAGAAATAATTTATTTGGACTAATCTGATTGGCTGACTAATTTTAATAGCAATCCAATTGTACTACAACAGATAAACATCAATAATCCTATCAAGTAATAATGGTTAATGCAAATTTATCTGTATAGTTCTAAAATAATGCACATTTTTGCTTATATTTAGTAGCGTTCAAATACTTTCCGCTGCGATTGTATACTTTTCATATAATCCAGAAAGGTAGCTAGGCCCTGGGGTGACTAGTCACCCCCTCCATCCTACTGACGCTGTCACTGAATCAGCTATGCCCCTTTCACAAATGAAGTTAGATTAGATAAAATTCATTTTCTGAAAGTAATATTAATGTTTTCATTATAAGAATAATGATAAAATAGAGCTAAAGAATATATGAAATCCAGTATTTCAAAATTATGGTTTGATATTTGCAAATTATTTTGGTAAATTAGCAAACATTAAATTTACTCATTACATTGTCATTAGCCCTTAGGTTAAAGTAAAATTATTTTGTAATGTAATATATTGTAATATTATATATACTTACCAATAAATACTAAATCAATGCCTATTTGGCTATAAAGTCATATGAATGTGTTATTATTATTAATTCATGATGGATGTGATAGTAGGGATGCCTACTACGGAAGTGGGTCAACTTGTAAACAAGTCAACTCATGAACAGCTATAGTCAACTCATAAACAGCTATAGTCAACCCATAAATGGGTCAAGTTGTAAATGTGTATACAAGTCAGTGGGATTCGAGTCAACTCATAAACATTTTGGGTGAATCTGAAATAAAACCAATTTAATCTCTGTTAATATGAACATGTTAAGTTTTCCTTACTTTCAAAATGTTAATTAATTTATTAATTAAATAAAATGTTAATTAAACAATTAATATCAGAAAATTTAAACAAACTTATTGGAAACATTAAATCTTCATATGACATGATTCAAATTAATTGAAATTGTTAAAGCAATTAAACTTTTTAATTGATTTAATATTAATTAAATAAAATCATTAAAAGTAGATACCAAACAAATTTCTACATTTCAAAAGTGAGTAGAAAGTTTGAGAGATACTTCTACTATGTTAATGGTAAGCAAATTATAGTTTCATATGAGAATTGACTAAAATTTTGATGAGTTGACCCATTTACGACTTGACCTGTTTATGATTTGACTTGTTTAGGAGATGACTAACCCATTTATGAGTTGACTCTAATTCCCTACTACAATGTAAATAGGTAAAAATATGTTTGAATGCAAATACATACTATTTAATAATGTCAATATCTTTAATAAGTTTAATCCATTCACTACTATAATTATTTTTAATACAAAGGTTAAGGACATTTTCATATTTTTCTTAATACTATAATGTCAATGAGAATGACAGTTATATTTTAATAGAGAATAATATTTTAGTATAAATTTTGCTCCAGCAAATAGAGAGATTCCATAAAACATGATGACACAATATTTTTAAATATAACTATATAGTCTAAGTTATGTGTTAATTTTAAAATTGTATCTGCCAATATCTCATTTTAAATATGGTTTTAAAGTTATTTAACTTATTGAAAAATTAAAATGCATACAATATACATAGACATGTTATATTTTTTCTAAAAAAATAAGCTCCATATATATGCATGGTACCTACAGTCTGTGAAAGTAAGTAATTTTATTTTAGCCTGGCTGGAAAAATCAGTAATTTTAAGTTAAATTGTTTTGGTCTTGAAAAAATCAGTAAAAGTCATTTTCAAAGAGTCAATCAATTTTTTTCTTGAGGAAAGTCTGGATGACAGAATCCAAAACATATATTTATATGGGTTCATTTATATAGATTTATTAAATACTTTGTAAGTGTAGGTCATAACATAGGTATATGTCATGTTATCTCTCATCTGTACATTCATTGTTATGTACAGTTTCATTATTAAATATCTATGGGTGGTTCTGGGTGTTCTTTAAAGACATATAAAGCCATCTTTCTGATGGGTCAGTAGAATCCGAGCTGATTAAAACTGAAACATGTGGCCTTTACATAATGCACAATGTCTTCAAGAAAGGTATTAATTGAGTTGATTAGGAATTGAGGATCTGATATGGAATGTATACTCATTGTTCAAAGATGCTCCTGCAAAGTGAGATGACTATATATTATGACAATCAGTGGAAGTTGTATTTTCCCACTATAATACTGTGGTCATAGATCACTTAAAAATTTGCCTGTTGCTGAAAGACTTGTTGTATTTTTTTCAACTTAAAGATGTTTGTGAAGTTTGTTTGATATTCAAAGAAATTGCTATCTAATTACAAAAGCAACAAAGCATTTCTTTACCTGGAAACCCCACTAGTAAAGCCTCTTACCTTGTCCCATTTGCAAATAATTATTTTTATTGTTCCCATCCTTATATTTCTAATACCCAGCCCTTACATTTCTTTGCAAAGAACTTGGTTTATCTGATGAATGCTATTCTGAAGAGGTTTGTGCATTCTTGAGAAATTTATAGTATTACAGCTGCTGGACTTTTGAAATTCAATATTAATGATGCTGAATAGTTTATTCCTATTGATACAATTGACATTGGTTTTGCTACCCAATCTTGGCTATTGAAGTCAAATTATGTCATTTCTCAGCTTCAAACACAGAAATTTTGTTGTGATTACTGAAAGTTAAGTAAAAGATTATTTACCAAGCTGTCATCCAAAAACCATCACAAAATTAATTGTGATTGACAGTCTATGTTTTAATCCAAAATTCATCTGTTGTGAACCACAACAAGCAAAAGATGCATTTGGACATCTGATCACATTATTCTATGAAAAGAAATGCATGAGAGCAATTGAAAAAAAGGTAACTGTTACCACTCTTGTGTGTTGTGTCCATGTGTCATTATCTTTGAAAGATGAATTATTCTTTAGTTATCCAAGTATTTTTTACTCTTTTCCATGGCAATGCAAATGTTTAAAGGGAGTTTAGGGTAAACAAAGACACACTCATTGTCAAAATGCAGGAATGTTCATTACATGCACTTTGAACATTTTCTTTATGACTCAATTTGCAGATGGTTGATCAAAAAATTAATTCAATTCAGTTATCAAAAATTGCTTACATAGATCTCACAAGCAATATGACAATATTGGGACTTTCTATAGCAAAAAAAAAGATCAATCCAAGGTATGTATTATTGGATAAACATAATATCCAGTTACTGTGGTTATAGAATATTGTATTGATATAATTTGTATATACTTTTTTGTAGTTAGTTGATAATTAAAATAATCAAGTAGACTTTATGAATGATGTTGTAATTTTCCAACCATTTTAGGTATGGACAGAATCATGCAAATGAAGAAAAGTATGAACTCTGAAAGAAGATGGCCAAGCTGAGCTCATATTCATCTGTGCTTGTGAAACATGCTGATGATATGACAAAAAAGTCTGAGGCTCAATCAAATATGGACAGGGTGCCTGCAACCTGGAATTCCAAAATCACCATGGTGTTTGGGTAAAAAAGGGGAAAACTGGGGATTTTGGTAAAAATTGAGAAAAACTGTGATTTATTCTAAAAGTACATCATGCACATGAATGTAGTGGCTTATCTCCCAAGTTGCTATCCATGTAACCTTCTCTGGCTAAATCTTGGTTTCAGTCTATTCTGGAAATATTAGTTAATGTAGAGAAATTGTCAGCTGCTTTGCTGATAAAGCTAAATGGCAATTAGACAAATTCTACTGTCAAGTTTTCAATAGTAATGAAGATTTTAATGAACTGTTTCATCTGATCAAAATTGTGATGATTATGTCACATGGAAATGCATCAGTTGAGTCAGGTTTTTCAATCAATAAGGATGTGCAGTGTTTCTGTAGGCAACCAAAAATGACCAAACATTAAATTTTATGCCAAAAAAATTACAAGTATGCCTGAAAAATTCCATTTGTAATGTCCATATTTTTTGTATATTATGTATGAAAAGGGCATAGGATATAATGTGTGTTGCTAAAGCACTTTTTGTCAATATATCAGCATTGGACCAATCAAAGGCTATTGTTGTCATGAAATCGTTTTTCATCCCAGCAGTTAAAAAATTTCAAGGTTATCTCCCTTTTAACAACAAAATTTTACATGCTTGTAGATTATTATCTCCAGACCAAACGAAGCATCAAAATGTTAAAAGCTGGGCTATGCTATTGGCCAAAAAGTTCATTGGAGTAATTCCAACTAGTGCAATGTCTGACTTGGAATTGGAAGTTCAAACATTGGAGACAGGATCAACACCAAGAGATGTGGGTTGCTATTGGACAATGTTGACTAAGGCCGACAAAGCTCGAGTCATCATTGTTCTGCCACATGGTAATGCAGACATGGAGAGTGTTTTTAGCAACCTAAAAGATGTTGTGTACCACAAGTGGCTCTCATTGGATGCAGGTACAGTTAAGGCACATTGTTTCCAGGTTTTGTTTGGCCTTCAAACAATGGACCATCTGAACCATGCCAGTGACTTCTTTTCTTCTTGATTTGGCATAAACTGCTTATGCAAACAATAAAAAAAGACTGGATGAAAACAAGAAAGAGGCAGACGAAGGGGCAAAGAAATATTTGGAAAAACAGATAGCTGTAGAGGTGAGCACTACCCAAGCACACAGTGATACAAACATTCATCAACTGAGAATGAGGAGCAAATTGCACAGAAGATCGAAGAATAGCATTGAATGACACAGTTGTTGGTGGATTTGCAGCAGAGGACACAAAAGTCTGGTGAAGATCTTGACAACCTGCACCAAAATAAAATTAAGAAGAAAAGACTACCTGATACAGCATAAATAGTTGATACTGTTATAAAACATTATGTAAATAGCATTGTTGCCAAGGATGGAGAGTTTGTTGAGATTGTATGATGAACTAACAAAATCTAAATCATTATTTTTACAATTACAAATCTAGATACATACAATTACCAAATCTTGTTTTCAGGGAAATTGTGTATAAGGAACCTATTTACAACATATACATTTGTGTTTTACATTCACAGTATAAAGTACAGAACTTCTACTCAGAATACCTTGTTATTATACTCTTTTTACTAATCTATGCTCTCAAAATATACAGATAAAGTACAGAACTTGCATGTTTGAAATTTTCATGATTTTTACTATGGGTTTATCAAAATAATATATATTTTTTGGAAATGCCCGAAAATGTTCGGAATTCCTTTGCCCACCACCTTTGGGGTTATGTTAGCTCTAATAGTACTTTGGGTCTCCCTCTTTTATTCTGAATCTGGCCTCCATGTGTGCCTTTCAGTCTATCATGTTGTGGCCTCATCACCATAGCCAATAGTCTATTCTCGATCATAAAGATGATGAGGATACTTTGGTGGAAGATGACATTAGTATTCCTGAAATTCGTGATTCTTTATTTGATAGTATGCTTTCTGTTTTAGACTTTGACATAAGACCCTTACTTCTCCCTGATGAGTATAGTAACCTTCCTAACAACTCTACCATCCAATTGGATGACACTGAAAGTTTCCAGTGTAACATGCGTAATTCGGGAAGGAACTTGGTCACTATTGAGCAGAATCCAATTATTGCTTCTATACCCATGTCTTATAGAGTTAAAACCTAACATCAGTATGGGGCTAGTATCTGGGTGCAGAGGTTAAAATCATTGTGTATTTGGCGAGCTCATGTAGATCCCCAGCTTACTGACACTGTTCACTCCCTTTTTAGAGCAGATATTATCTCTATGAACATCTCTAATCATAGACCCTTTGTTTCTTGTATCTTCCTAGTACCAAAGGGACAGTGCACGTCCCATCTGATTGTAGCCATTTGACTACATTTTATCTGGGAGCTTGACAGAGCTGGTTTTACAGTCAACTTGGAAAAATCCATACTTCAGTCTTCTAAGATTAACATATTGTGGACTGCTTTTTGATACATACATGGGCACAATAACTCTGGCCAATTACCATGCTTAGAAGTATTCATAGATTTCCATCTATTTCTAAAACCTTGCATTGGGAACAGCGGTTTAATGGATACTTTGCCTTTTTTGTTAACTTTTTACCTGGATTCCTAGTGAGGAAAATCTGGTGGGTGAATATTCTCATACACTTTTTACATACATACCTTGGCCACATGCCTATCCGACATTTAGTACCCTTCGCCTCTGTATCTGTCTAGGTCATAGTTTCCATGACAATGTTATGATTACTGTCTTGTTGCTATATTGTTACTCATACTACTTTTATGCTATATATACCATGTTATTTTATTCCTGTACCACAGAACTCCTGTGAAGTCTCAGATCACAGTTTAGATCAGGGTGTCCAGTTCTTTAAAAAATCATGAAAATCACGGAAAAGTCACTAAAATATAACCTCTTGAAAAATCATGAAAAAATTTCTGAATTCGGTCAGCTATCACTGATTTTTTTTTAATAAGTTTAGTAAATAATTTATATCTCCATTAGCTGCATTATTGGCTTTAATTTCATAAAAATTTTGGCACTGCGCAGGTTTATAGGCTACATCATGTCATTAGGTAGGTGCTAATCACAACCACTATGGTTGCAGGGAATTAGGTGCCCCTGGCATGCTGAGAGCTGTTATTAGGTAGTACTTATTTGCTTACAAACATGTACATTATATTTTTGGGTTCATTTATTTACCTTTTATTATTTTGACCTTATATAATATTCATGATCATAACTAACTAATATGTTGTTAACTACATTGTTGTATTTTTTGGATTATAGATTTAAAAATCAGATGGCAAATAGTACTACTTATTTTAATATATCATGGCTGTGTGATACAAGGTTTTTTAAATGGCTTCAAGTTGTTCCGGATAATAATAAGGAAGCAAAATGTTCTCTTTGTGTGTAGACATTTTCATTGGGAAGAATGGGTGTGTATGCCTTGACAAGTCATGCTCTTGTTAAAAAACACAAGAATATAGAGTAATGCTAGAACAAATTTTGTTCTAGAACGGAATATGTTGTAGTAGCTTTTGATGAGTCCTTCAACAAAGTGTTGAACATTGCATTACTTAAAAGCACTATACTATGTAGACAATTGCATATAATTTAGTTACATATTTTTATGATGTGTGTTGGAAATTTATTCTGAAGTATCGTTAGCTAAATACATGTTTTAAAACTCGCTTTTTTCTTAAAAAAATGCCTGAAATTTTCAATAAATATCTTAATTTTGCCTTAAATTATCACGGAAGAAATATTTCCTGTAATGCTGGACACCCTGTAGAACTGCAGAAAAATATATGGACTTGTTTTTTCAATATGTTTTTCCTCTTCACACCTCATCACTATATTATATTCTTTTGTGAGCAATAACTGATTGTTAATGCTGTATTGACTTTACTGTAACAACCAAACTTTTTTTTAATGTTTTTCATTTATTTATTCCAGGCATATACAAAATTTAAGTTACTATATTCATAGTACCTAGTTACAAACAGTTTTTCAAAATAATTATGTTTTTGATTCTAATCAATATTATAAGAAACATTTGTATATTTTAATCTTTTGCTATCTATAACATTTAATTTAAAACATATATAGTTATAATACGTATTGTTAAAATACTTATCAAGTGCTCTTTATTAATAAACAAATTTATTAATTTTACTTTTTCTTTTTTATATTGTACATACATAATATGCTATCCACATATTTTGAACAATTAAATAATATTATATACATATGATACTTTTGTACCAGTTTCCCAATTCTACATTTTATTTTATTGTGTTATAAATATTTGTATTTGTTAAATAATAGAAAACTAATATTTCAAGTTATTTTGATTTATCTTGGAGAAGCTTAAATAACATGTTTTTAAAAGAATAAACTGCAATTTTAAACATTTCAAAATGTTAGATATATTTTTCTATAATTATCATTGTTTTACTTATGTCATATAATTTTTCTGATTTTAGTTCAAAGATGCTTTAAAACCAGTGCCCAATGTTGCAAATCAAAATTCTGAAGTGTCCATTCCTGTACGGGCCAAGCAAGATGTTCAAGTTACATCTCCTGTTGTTTCAAAAGTAAATGTTACTTTTATAACTATTTCAACTTTTTGGAGTCTCTTTCAATTAATCTCTTGCTTCTTTATATCTCATTAAAGAATGTCGCCCAGTATGTGTAAAATGTCATCTTTGATGGCTTGGAATATCTTTTCTACTATTAGCTTGCATGAATACAACATGAAGTTATTCAATGGTTTAGTATTGTACAATCTTACCTTAAAATTTCTTATTGATTTTTCTCAGAGTTAACTAAATTTATTTTGCCAACATATTGAGAGAGAGAAAATATGTTTGCTTGAATATGGGCTAAGGACATTCTCTGAAAATTCTTAAGGAGATCTATCAAGATGCTCTATGAATAATGATGAAAATGCTAGAAACTTGCTTTAACAGTCATTTTTTTAGTGTTGTCCGCTTAATAAAGAACTTAAAGTGAATGGATTTTATAAACTGCAATTCCCAAAAGATATGCACATGTAAATAGGCAGTACATAGTAAAATGTATTTAGTAAAATTTAAAAACATAGTAAATATGTAATATGTATTCTATTGATTATAATAAATTATAAACTTAATATATATATTTATAAACTTTAATTCCTCTCCTTTACCTTTTGTGTATCTTTTTTGTCGGTTTTCTTTGTTATATAGTTACCCTTTCTTTTGATTTATATTTTATTATTTCTGATTTATTTCTTTTCTTTCTATCTGGTGAGTTGATTTTGCCTGATTGTTCCAATCAATTTTATCGTATTGTAAGTAATGTTAGGGTTTGATGTGTTTTCTTTAGAACGGCATGTTTTATTTTGATGTTTTTTGTATAAATACAATCATTCTATGTACAATATGTTTTTGTACACCTTATTTTTCCAATTTTGATTGACATCAAATATAATATACTTTATATGTAATACATAATAAGGGTTATTTTTTTTTCTTGTCTATTTGTTAAATTAGTTTGTTATCAGTATTTTTACTAATAATATTATAAAAATTTGGAAAACCATCAATACTACACTTCCCAAGTTAAGGATATAATTATCTGAAGACTTTTATAGCACAACAGTCAAGTTGTTTTAACGGCAAGGTACGTCAGCATTATGAATACCTCCTAATAACATCATTGATCACCAGTTTTGTGTACTTATATCTACTGAATTAATTAAAATAAAATGAATACGATGTATTACAAGCTCTACATTATGTGTTGAAATGATATATACAATGTCTAGTTGAGTGATTATGATAAATGTATTTATTAATTGTTAAATCAATACTCATTCATTTAATGATCTGCTGTGCATATTCAATTTGTAATTTTGCCAGTATAAAAACTTATTCAACCAATAAACCTATCCCCTCTCTATAAAATCAAATAACGTGAAAGTAATCGATTTTGATAAAGAATAGACAATATGTTTACATGAACATGAGGAATACAGTTTTAGTATTTGCGACAGTTTTTGAAAATGGTGTCCGAACTGTGTCGAATAAAAATCATATTAATTTTACTTTATACTAAACGTTTTTATTTACGTTAAAACTATACATATTTGGAAAGTATAAAAATACTATCATAGATGAACAAAACAATTAATTAAAATAAATTACGAACTATTCCAAATATTGTACTAAAGTTGATTTAATAGAAACGTTTCGTCCTCAAAGACTTGTCCAAATCTCTTCCCGGGTGACATTGCTTTACTAATACACAAATATAGATGTACTTTTATTGTTATTGTTATTGGTCATGTTATGAAAAACATTATTTGAATATTGATTTTGATTAGCAGAACACATGCAATACTATTTTAAAATGACTATATTAACGTCTATATATATTAAAGTATTTATGAATAATTTTAATTTGCAATTTAATTTTCTTCTATAATTATTTTTTTACAAAAAAATAAAAAAAAATTATAATTATTTCATTTTTTTGATTAAGATGATACATTTACAAAAACAGTTTGAAGTTCGAATCTAGACAATTTATTTTCAATATCTTTTCTGTACACATTCTTCTGTATTATAACGAAGTTAAAAAGTGCGAAATATGGATAGATATGTGTATTAGCCTCAATAATGGTCAAATCCGGAATTAATTCCTAATGGGCCATATTTGGTATAGTTACAATAGAAGCGTAGTTTTATGGGAAATAACATATCAAATGCACACCCCAAGTAGCTGTTTTGGCATATTTTTAGAGACATATGAACGATTAAAACGAACAATCAGCATTTCTCTGCTAGTTATTAGACATTGACGAAGGTCGCTTAATTTTTCTAATTTTGTCCAGTTGACGAGATTATAAGACATTACAAATCCTGCTTATAAATTAATTAAGTTGAACTATTTACATGTTTCAATTACTAAAAATTGCGTTTAGGTTTTTTGTTTCGCAAAGCAGCAAAAATTAATCTCTTACACAAATGTAAATGACACAATTTTCACATAATCACCGTTAAAGTACAGTGTGGATTATCGATTTGACCTGAACTGAACAATGTTGAACCAACCTGAGTTCATGCTATTAATTAGTATTTTGACATTTTAATAATGAAGTATACTTCAAGTCTTCGCTCTACGTGACCTGTGCTTATTCATTCATTCGTAATCATTATCACAATCAGTTTTAAATGAATCTAATAACATAATTGTGTGTCGCTGAATGTTCGCACACTGCAACGTATAAAATTACAATTTTTAATTTAAATATTTCTCAGACTTATTATTTCCAATGATATTATCATTATTAGCATATTTTGTTAACGATATGATATTGTATTGGCCTGTTATAGTGAACATAATTTGTTGGACTCCCATGTTGAGGCTGCCCACGGCCTTTCCAGCGAGGTAACCTATTTTTTGGGATTCTGCCTCGACTAATTTTCCGATAATCTATTTATCCTATTTATTTATTAACTCGTCACATTTAAAAGTTTACCTACAAATGATAGTATTTCATATTATCCGAACTGTAGAAAAATTGACTGGAGAATAAATATGCTTGATAAGAAACCGCCTTTGAGCCTCACATCACACAACAATTATCGATTGAAGATAACTTTTCTCTGACCCATACGTATACTTCATCCATTCGTATCAAGTTTGGGGAATTATGAGACTTAGTATATCCAACATTTAAATTAATAATAATAAATAGCAACTAAACTAAATTTAGAATTTTTTATATATATAAAAAAGTTAGAAAAATTGTGATGTTAAATAATATAATATTCTATTAATTTTAATTTAATTTAATTGTAATCTATAATTAACGTAAATATCCCCTCAGGCCCCAAGTTTCAATATATATTGTATATATATATATAGTTTGTACATTATACTAATGGATTTTCATAATTTCTAGTGATGCCAGTAAATATAACCTTACTGCGACATTTTTCTTTTATTTTTCTAAAGCACCTAAAATATATCAATTGTACTTCAATACAGAGGTCGCATATATATTTTAAAAGTCAGCATACTTTTCCATTTTTATAACCACTAAATAAATATCTATTTTGATTAATGAAAAATATCCAATAAATCAAGTTTTAACATTGTGAATAACTACCAATCTATACATTTTAAAATTGATACGCCGTTTTTATGATGTAATAAATAATAAGTTCATGTATATTCAGTATATATCAAATATACCGTTGCTATGGGGTTTATATTAAACATACCGTTGCTCTGGGGTTTATATTAAATATACCGTTGCTATCGGGTTTAAATTTAATATACCGTTGCTATGGGTTTATATTAAATATACCGTTGCTATGGGTTTATATTAAATATACTGTTGCTAACGGTTTATATTAAATATGCCATTGGTATCGGTATATATTAAATATACCGTTGCTATGGGGTTTATATTAAATATGCCGTTGCTTTGGGGTTTATATTAAATATACTGTTGCTAACGGTTTATATTAAATATGCCATTGCTATCGGTATATATTAAATACACCGTTGCTATGGGGTTTATATTAAATATACCGTTGCTATGGGGTTTATATTAAATATACCGTTGTTATGGGGTTTATATTAAATATACCGTTGCTATGGGGTTTATATTAAATATACCGTTGCTATAGGGTTTATATTAAATATACCGTTAGTATACTTGGTTCATATGTCATAAAACGGTTAATACTATTTTTATATTTTATAAAATAGTAGTACTCGTATCTCAGAATTTTTAAACTATCGTTGGTACTGGGTTTAGGTCTAATATAATATTTTTTTAACGACATACAAATGGTAACTATACGCATTTTTTAAATCGACGGGTATTTTATTGTAATCATAATACTAGACATTTAGGATAATTTTGTCTGGATAAATTAAGTGTAAATCTTGTTAGTATTCGTAATGAGCTCTTTTTTATATGGAGATATTTTAATCATGAAAAATTGTGTAAAACGTGCAATAGAAGTAGTATTATTATTGCAATAAAACACCTTATATGATAAAGGTATCCATTAATAAAATGATATCGAATTATACAATAAAGAATAAATAATAGTCGATAAAATAAGAATTCTAATTTTATCAGTATGAAGTTGTTATTGACATCAAATTAACTAAATAAATATTTTGTTGTTTATTTGTTGTACCGGAACACAAATAATGGCAACATGTATTGCATGGTAACACTGAGGTCATATACTATATATAGTAGACTCATAACTCCCTTTGTTTCGAAATATATAATTTCTAATCACAATCGCCTTTTCAGCTAATATAGAATGTCGATAATTCGGACAGATTCAATCTGCACTTCACGTTTTTTCAGATCAACATTTTTATTCTTACGAACTAAAACAACTATCATATTAAAAAGTATTGTTTCATTATTTATTTAGAACACATAGAAGTACAGGTTTTGTAGCATAAATGCGTGCGCATTACTCGTACACATGTAAAAAATGGCGAAAACTATGTTTTGCTATATTTAAATAATGTTGTAATATGCATTCCTAATAAATAGAGCTGCATATTTTTCTAATGCTTTGTAGGATAAGACATTATAAATATGTACGTGTGTACAGCGGACCAAATTATTCAAAAAATAGAACATTAAAAACACCCACTTGCTTCAGCCAAAACTTCACCGAAACAGACAAGCACATCCTTCGTGTAGCTCGGGTCACTGGAATTTCCCAGCGAAATGTAACTCCTTAATTCCATATATTCAAAATGAGAGGCTCCCTCAAGTGTTCGTTCTCCTCTAACTCCTACTTTCCCAGTTAAGTAACTCACTCACTTACTTGTGTAACATTTTCTGTATTACCTGCTACGGTGTTGCAGATTTGCAAGAATAGTTGTTTTGCAGCGGCGGCTTAATCAGATCGAATGCTACTGATAAACGAGTGAATCAGCTGTTGTCCCGCCCCCCCACAGAACGCTCACATCACAGTAGGTATTGTCACCCCCTCTGACTATTGGTTGCAATTATTGGCACTGCAGTGTAGACTATACTGCACTCGAGTATCTGTAAACCAGGTCTTCCATAAAATAGTGTCTATTAAAATGTTGATGGCCTCGAGTGCGAATATCGATCCGCCGAGTACATGTTATGTTGTTCATTTTATGTGTTGTGTGTAAATGACATGAATAAGGATAAACTACTATAAGTTCATTATTTGACAAATGTGTTTTCTGTAATTACATATTCATACATTGCGAGATTGTTTACAGCAAAAATGGTTAATTTTTTGGTAAATAAATGCTAGAAAGGACAAAAAATAAATTCAAAAAGACAATTATTTTTACTTTTAAAAAAACAAGAAATTTATATTTTAATTATATTTTAAACGTATCTTCATAAGCTGCCAGATGTTGAGGTTATTTATAAACTTTAAATTTTATTATAAGACAGGTAATGCTACGTAAGTTAATTATAATGAGGAAAACCAAAAAAGTAAGTAAAATGTATAAACCTTGTATTTCAACGTTAAACTGGTGAGCGGTGAACGATCAACGGTGTTTGATTACAAATAATACAATTATATTTATAAATATATTTGTAATTAAAATATTGCAATTTGCATATAGTTGTACCTGTGATAAAGGGGATTAACTTTGAAATATAAGACTGTTATATGTTTGTATTCGTTTCCTTAATTCTAATTAACTTGCGGTATCAACGGCATTAATTTGTTTATTTCATATTAAGATAACTATGAGAGAACCGCTTCTTCTCTATTATAAACTAAATAAATGTATGTATGTACAAGTCTGCGAAACAGTGTGTTAATTTTAATAATTAGTTTGTAAAAGTAAATTTTGAACTAAAAACTATTTCTAAGTAAAATTGTTTCGGATAATCTTTATTTATCCAAGCAAAATAGTCTAGATGTTAATTGACGAAACTGTTTATTTTTATTTGTTAAGTATTAGAGGTCATACGAAACGTTTGTAATACTTTTAACAGTCAAAGCAGCTCACATAACAATTAGAAAATGTGTGGATACATAATTATTAATGAAATATTAAATTTTTCGGATAATTAAGTTATTTAATTAAGCCTAATTAATTAGTTAATTTGATAAAAATAACATTTATCCATTGCGGTTATTTTGCGCTCCATATTATCAGTTGGTGGGTTTATTTCGCCGACGCTAATGTTTTCCCATTTTCTGATAGTTGACCATGGTTACTAAATCTGGTATATAGTTACAATAATATATTTTCAATAATAAAAATGCACAATACAGTTATTGCAATCATTCGCATTTTATATCCAGCTGGTCGAAAAGTCCGTATGGACCATATTAAGCAACGGTTTGCGCTGTCAATGGCCAATAAACATGGCCCAGAGCAGATGGCAGTATATTTCAAATAATTAAAGCATTATAAATACAGCACATTATTTTACTTTCAATTGAAATAAAAAATTATCAAACAAAATGAGATATTTGTCTTACTATATAGTCGAAGTGGATCACGGGAAATAACTGAGTAGCTTATTTTTAAATATTACATTTACATAAAAGCTACAAAAACGGGTATATGACACGGAGTATAATTATCAAAGTTGCAGATCTACATTTTAGGAACGGTCAAGGTCAACAGAGCTTATATTCCTCCTCTCTTTGTTGATCTAAAAATGATAGAATTGGGGGGGGCACGGAATTCACCCCTCCCCCCCCCCCATGTGGATTGGGTTACGTTATTTGAAGATGTTTGTAACATTTACAAAGTTATGGATGTCATGTCGTTTAAAAAACTTTTCCGTTTTTCCTGCAGTAGAAAATGCTAATATATGTTTTATATCAGGATTTGCCACCATTTGTGTTTTAATATTTGATAATGATATCAAGTATTGATTTATTATAGATTTTTTTATTTTTCAACTATAGAAGATTCTAGCTATTTAGTTTCGTAATTCTGGAAATAAATGTATTGCTAGGTAAGCAGGTGAGCTGCAGAGACATTTAACGAGTTTATTTAAGTTTAATGGGCTTTAAAAACCCTCAACTGGTAAACAGGAGTGATTGTTAATTTCATTTCTATATTAACAATATTCTCAGAATTCAAGACCTTCAAAGTTAATGTTTGATTTTGAAATTGTTTTAGAAAAATTCGCGCATATATGAAAATTGTTCAGTTTGAAGCCAATTGTTTTTAAACAAATAAATAATACCATGTATTAACAAATTGATTAAATTTTTGTCAAAAACATTCAGTCCAAAAAAATGTATGGACTTTATTAAAAATGACTAATGTTTTCAAAACATAATTAAAACATTGAAAAAACTTTTTTTGGTTTTGAAATGATTTGTTTAGAAAAAGTATTTAACACCTATTTTCAAAATTCTTAAATACAAACATAAACTCAACGATAATTGTATTGATTTATACCAGTTTTATAAATCATTATTTTATTTTATTATTTAGTATACGTGTATATACTACTATTATATACTACTTTGAATAAACTGTAATTAGTTCAACTGTGCTATGTCGGTTCATTTAATTAGCATATATTTTATGAGAAATACCTTCATTTGATGAGAAACACACGATAGTTTTGTCTCCTCCATGTACCCCCTATCAAAACTATCCGGGAGAATGATTCTTCTAACCAGGATTCCACCAAAAGATTCTTCCAACAAAAGAAACATAATTTTAATTGCTGTGCTACATTTCCAAAATAGTTTGTCAGTCGTTTTTGTAAGTCGTTTTTATTAATAATAATCGGACAATAAAGAAAATTAGTCTTAACTCTCATTTATAACTAATTACTAAGAACATTTAATCAGTGGTTCTTTAACCAATAATACATGTATTTCATTAAAAATGAATTTCACAAAATAGATAAGTACTCTTTTTCTAAATGCTATGCATGCGTCTCGACTTTTGATAAACTCCGATCTGTAGTTTTGAAAGGTGTGAAGAGATTATTTTCATCAAAACAATCATTACTCGAAACCTATAACATTTAATCGTTAGAGTACTGTACAGAACTGCATAGTATTATCTAAATCAGATCTGAATAGTTATCAAAATTAGTGATGAAAGGATGTATAAGGATTCTGTATATTTATAGAAGTACGATATATATATATTAAAAATAATGATTGAATCCTTGGAACATGAAACAATTATATGATCATTAAAACAGGAAACATTTATGATCGCAAGTATACTATGTATTATATCATTGAGTGTTAAGACAAAACATTCAAATTGCACGTAAGTAATACATCAAAGTCAACTCGAATTAATATGACCAGTTCACATGGGTTACGAAAGAAGATCAGGTTGAAAAGGGAACAGAAAGGAGTTCACGTTGATAATCAATAAAGAATCAATCTACGTAGAATCCAATCAGACCTCAAATATTGTAACAACATATGTAATGTACAATATACACGTTTTATTTTACTGTCAAACAGAAAACTTTAAAAAAATGAAACAATTGATGATTACTATATTATATATATATGTATATAAATAATCAGTCAGTATATTCTAAACATATCTGAATAATAAATATGCATGAATAGTTTATTCGCAAGTTAATAATATGAAAAGTTCATAGAATGCATGATAAAAACACAAGTCTTTGAATCCAAACAGTAGTTATGCACCCATGAAAAGTACACAAAATACTAATTTGATTTTTTTACAATAATGAAATCTTATTTCAATCATAAAAAAACATTACGTGTCCAATTTGCCTTTTGCACATTTCTTGACTGAAACTGGTACGGTAAATATTACTTTACAATAGTGCGATTTTAAAATGGAATACAATACACCATTGTAGGTTTCCTTTTTAAATAATATCATTTTATGAATATTGAACTGTCTCAATAATTGAAACAAATAATAATGTACAATCTATATCGCCTTCTCCTGCATCTCCTCGACATGAGCTAACTGCACAGGCAGCTGGGCAGTTGTCGACGACGCCCGCTGGGGGACAAACGCACGATTCCTCTGATGCGATCGCCACATCGCAGTGGTTCTCGCCAGGGTGCCGAACTTGATGTGTTTCCGAGTCTTGCTGGCCGCATTGTTCGCGATGTTGATGGACAACTCGGAAATCTCGAGCAGCGTAATGATACTGCAGCCCACCCAGAGGCCCAGCACCCCCCCGATGTCGGAGAACAGAATCCCGATCGGATAAGCCGCGTTTTCGTCCACCCGATTCCCCATAACCGAGGTGAGGTCCACTCGAATGTTCTGGAAGTCCGCGGGAAATTCAGGCAGGCGTGAAAATTTAATATAATTTGCATTGGCAGCGGCTATTTTAGCGTCAATTAGGCGGGTTGATTTTCCGCCGGTCGAGAGCTCCCTTTGCTTCCTTTCCAGTGCTGCGAGTAGAACTATTCGGTTGTCAATCGGCCTAAACGTGCCCGCAAAGTTATTTGACGAACACTGATATTCTTCCCGAAAGCAGCGAGATTCGCAAACAACTGGATTAATCACCCAGTCATTGATCGTTTTTTCGTGACACCGAACTCGTGCGAAAATCATCTCCAGGGAAGCATACTTCGACAGGGAAACGTAGCAGCGATTTTCAGCAGAACTATTGACACAGTCCGCCTTAAAAATATCCCTCACTATGGTTTCGGTTAGTGCATGGCAACGTGACGCGTTGTTAGGGATCGTTTTTGGATCGTATGGTACCGGCAACTCTTCCGACAGGCAGCCGCAGCTTTCCCAAATGTTCCGCTGAAGCGAGAGTTGCTGGCAAGCCACCTGACTGTACAAGTATTTCTTTGGTTGACCATTTTCAGACACTGTCAAAACTTCATTCGGGTCACGGCACAAATTCTTGGGAGTTGTTTCCTCGGTGAAATTGGTCATTCGAACGTTGATCACAATTTCACTGCCGATATTCACCTCGTGTTCGCTTCCAATGGGAATGGTTCCAGGAGCGTGAATAATGACGGTAGCCCCCTTCACTGTGTCCCGCAGCGCTGTCTGCGATGCCATTTCATATTGAAGGTTGGAGGGGTCTTGAAACAGTGTCACCTCCAGTTCGGTTCCCCTGGTTGAGTCCTGCGGCTGAACTCGTGACTTGTAGGTTTGACATGACCACTTAAGTGGATCAAATGAGGTCGTGAAATCCTCCGAATAATTACACTCTGATTTCCCCTTATCGCAAAATATCAGGGAGCTCATGACATCTTGAGTTACTCCAGCTTCATATGCATAACCTAGTAAAGTTGATCGCACAAATTTGTCAATCAGTATGGCCTGATTTTCTTGCGATCCATGTAAAGCAATTCGGTCCGCAACGATACAGCTCCAAAATCGGTGAACATCCACCGCCAGGTCATTGAAGGTCTTATTGCCCAGCGAGGGAATCTTGTTTCCAGCCAGTGCGCCGCTGATCGGAGAATTGTGGCAGATGGTAACGTCGGGAAATATCGCCCGCCCAGTCTCCTGGTACTGCTTGCTGACCATGGGATAGCTGAAATAGCGGGATATGATGAGACCCAGATGTCCCGCGCATCCGGCCATGGTCGTCACTATGACGAAAAGCCAGATAATGCGTCGCAGTGGTCGCCTGCGAGACTCCCCCACCCGGTAGAACCCGTGGGCAGTTGTGGTCATGAGGAAATTGTTGACATGATTCTTGGCGGCTTCTGGCCCCTCGGCCGCTGGTGGCTGCTTTGACTCTTCCACTGTCTTGACCTCAGTCATTGTGTAGCGGGGAATATCTGAAATAAAAAAGATACGTTATTTATTATGGTGATTTTGTGTAGTCAAAGGTTTTATCATGTAAAATGTTTTAAAATTGTAAAACGTCTAATGTTTAATTTTATAGATCTCTCTCTTTCTCTTCCTCTATTACTCTCCCTTATTAATATGTATTCAATAGTTTTTTCAAGTTATATAGATAAGGGATTGTTTAAATTGTCGTTTAAATAATCATTAATTACGAGAATAGTTAATTCTTCAAATAAAGTTATTCCTTGACTTTTTTAATGACAAAATGAATTTTAAATAACCATTACGTGTTTTTAAGAAAAATGTCGATACATTTTAGCTTGGAAACCCACGGATATACCTTTGTTATTTATTTATTAATTTAATCTTTGGACATCAATTCTCAACAGCCCATAATGTATTTACAGCGCGTTTCTCCACATTACTAGACATTGGCAACTAATCAACTAAAAAATAATAATCCTTTTCTGATAGAAATAGGTTTTGAATGATAATGTAATGTTTTGTTACAAGTACAACATATTCTTGTATATAGTGTATAAAACTCCACAACGATGTCAAATGTAGGCGTTTATCAACTATTCCAGTGGGATATAAACGCAAATTTTATCAGCGAAAACAATCCAAGATTATTCTAAAAATATATTTTAATGAATAGTATATTTTTACACGAAAACATTCCATTTACATATATTAATAAAATATTTTTTAATATATATGTATTTTGTTAAATATATATATATATATATATATGTATAACATAAATTACAATTTTAAGATACAAAAAATGGAATATGGGACACTTATAAGAGTTGGCGATTACCTTTAACAAGGCATCATATATAAATCCATAAATGTAATGTAAGCCAACACATTCTTGTGAACCAAAATATATTATTTTTAAGCTATTAAGACTTTAAATAAAGTAAACTAAAGACTTAATTAAAAAAAAATGGTATGACTTTATTTTGCAACTGAAACTTTGATATCATTTATTAGTGGGAATTATATAATTCTATTGAATTAATCAAAATGTGTGAATACAGGTTATTGTCTTAATTGCAGAAACTTTACGATTTGCGCAATTTGCAAATGTTACATTGCACTTGTTGTTGAAATCGTTCGGTGACTTATAAACAGACATACTTATGATATTGTATAGAGTCAATTAAATAATCTAATTACATTTTTTATATCTAAATTATAATTCTGAGTTGTATCACATAAATCAAATTACATAACTATACACATATATATGGTGACAGTAGTTGTTTGAACCACAGGAAAGTTTACTTCATTATGTATGATTGTTTTTGAAAAAGTAAATGTCACAAATATAATGTTTAAGATATTTTATAATTACATGTTATAAGTATGCAAATGTCATGTTTTACTATTGGATTTAAAAACTATATTTTAAAAAAATATTGTACGTAAGGTCATAAAAATAAAAATTTATTCTGAATAATTATATATGGAAAGAATAATATATTTTACGGAATAGCTGAGAAGTATTCAACTCTAGAAGGTTATATTGATTGTCTATTGTAGGTTATATTGATTGTCTATTGTAGGTTAAATTGATTGACTATTGTAGGTTATATTGATTGTGTATTGTAGGTTATATTGACTGTCTATTGTAGGTTATATTGATTTTCTATTGTAGATTTTATTGAGTGTCTATTGTAGGTTATATTTATTTTCTATTGTAGGTTATATTGATTTTCTATTGTATATTTTATTGATTGTCTATTGTAGGTTATATTTATTTTCTATTGTAGGTTATATTGTTTTTATATTGTAGATTTTATTGATTGTCTATTGTAGGTTATATTTATTTTCTATTGTAGGTTATATTGGTTGTCTATTGTAGGTTATATTGATTGTATATTGTAGGTTATATTGACTGTCTATTGTAGGTTATATTGATTGTCTATTGTAGGTTATATTGACTGTATATTGTAGGTTATATTGATTATCTATTGTAGGTTATATTGACTGTCTATTCTAGGTTATATTGACTGTCTATTGTAGGTTATATTGATTGTCTATTGTAGGTTATATTGATTGTCTATAGTAGGTTATATTGATTGTCTATTGTAGGTTATATGGATTGATACATTTGCTATTTTTTGGCGTTTACAGTATACATATTTTGTGTGAAAATCAACATAAACATATTTTATTTGCAGCCTAAAAGTATAACATTTAATTATTATGTAATATATGTTTAATTAAACTTACATTTCAAGTTACATCTGCAAATATTACAGGTTTCTTGCCGAAAGGCTATATGACTTCTTTTAATTATTATTTTATATTATTCTCTATTTTGTTATGACGTCGACATTGCACTTTTTCAATTTTTAAACAAATATTTTTTCAAGACGAAAACAATCGTGCAATTTATGAATACAACATCATATGAAAGTAAACAGTCATTTTAATAAAAATGAAAATAATTCACTTTTATAAACAATAGATTGAAAATTGTTTTTCTAAAATATATTTAACTCATTTATTAATAACGTTTTAACTGTTTTTAACCTGCGCAGACCGGAACAATCCTGATCAGTTCTGGATCAGGTAGATCTAGATCTATATAATAGAACTATATCCTTGCACCTCACAAAAAAGATCGGCATTTACGAGGAAAGTTTGATACTGCTTAACATTATTTTATCGCAATTTTGAAACCATATATCTTAAATACTTTATAAAGCTTAAAGTTTAAATGTGTTCATTAAATAAAATTAAACAGTACATATTATTAAGTTTGATGTACATATTATTAAGTTTGATGTACATATTATTAAGTTTGATGTACATATTATTAAGTTTGATGTACATATTAAATTTGATATTAAAAGCTATAATTGCATTCAATTACACAAAATTTGCTCACACGGAAACTGCTTCGAGGTAGGTCTGTCTGTTGATGTTTAAAGGTCACTGGAGGTAGGTTTGTCAGCGTTTTGTGTGGGCTCGACCCCCCCTAGTGAGAGGGAAAGAGTAGTGTTGATCATTTTTTCAAATTTGGAACCGTGGGAACAGCCTATTGGACAGCCTATTGGACAGCTTACTATATTGCTGTTATCTAATATTAGGATTAATATCTAATAATATGTAATCTAATAAAGGCATTGTTGTAGATATTTATAATATTGCCATAGTAACGTAGCCACTAAGAAGTCACGTACGTTTAAAAAAAATATTTGAAGTATTGATTTTGTTTTTTAAGACTTGAGAATTGTTGTTGGTTTTAAATTGCCTACTTCCTGGTGATCTGTTTGTATTTAATAAGTGGAATTAATGTCTTTGTTCATGTAATTATTAATTTTGGTTACAGACACAAAATAAATGGAGCTCAATAAAATGGTTTTGTTTTAATTTTTTTTCATAAAAATTTGAGTTACTGTAGAATTACAATGTATTAATCCAATTACTAAATGAAACTAGCACAAAAATGCATACATTATGCACCCATTAGAATCCACAGATTTACGATGGTTTTTTATTAGCCTTGGAGAGATGACTGAATTTGGTATGCCTGTCCAATAATCTTTATTTCAGAGAACTCTAAATGAACTATGTATACTATACATATATATTTTTACATGAATGTTAAAATAATGCCGTAACAATTGGCATCATCTTCAACGGTGTCCCTCCCGACAAAATCAATCGATTAGTGCTTATTACTATATTGTATATTTATAAGATTGTAAAAGATTTTGCATAGAAATTCAGGAGTGCTGTACACTTAGCTGACTAATAATTATTAATAATATTTAAATACGTTATAATTTTACAACAAATAATTAATCAATATCTATAATGCACATTAATTGCACTTAATGCACCAATTGCACATTAATGTACACTTGTATTATTGCACACAAGCGTGACATCAGCGTGACATCAGCGTGATATCAGCATGACATCAGCGTGACATCCGCGTGACAACAACGGATTGTTATTTTTTGTGTTAGTTCTCCGTTATTTTTTCTTTGGTAAAATATGTTACTTAGGCCACATTATATTTCAATATATCTTTTCAGATGTATGACATTTATAGTTTTACTAATACATTTGTGCTGACAAAAAGGATGTATTTAACGTCGAACTCTGTTTAATAAACACTGACTGACTGATCAAGGGCTTTGAACTAGAACAAGGGGCCTGGTTCTGGAGCAGTGAGTAGTTTATGAAGGGCCCTGGTTCTGGAGCAGTGAGTAGTTTATAAAGGGCCCTGGTTCTGGAGCAGTGAGTAGTTTATGAAGCTGCACAGTCACTCACGTTTTTCATATCAAACGAACCCATTAAGGGTCACTATAACTCTCGACTAGCACAGCTGCTAGTCAGGAACGGGAGAGTCGAAGGGTTTAAGGCTCGACCCTAGGCATCCGCAAACCAGCGTCTTAACCATTCTCCGCCACTCGCTATAAGGCTAATTGTTTTAACAATTCGTTTATTAATAAACATTATTTTAATATAATTAATTTAATTAATGTTCAATAATTAATTAGTTGTCTATCTATTTACACAATTATGTTATCGTATAACTTAGGAAATTTATGTATAATTTCATATTAAAAAGGAGAAGAATCCAATGGTTACATACATGTCAATATTAAAGTTTAACAGTATGGAATCAATAGAATTAACAACATTAATTTTGATAGACTTTCATTTTTAAAGTAAACATCCAATAAATCAGAAATTAAACACTTGATTTAATAAATTGTTATTTTTTAAATTAATACTCAAATTATTTTCACATGATCATCTTAAATGGTTACCTTTTCTAATGATGTTTATTTTTTGAAAGTTATGTTTATGTATCAATTAAATATGGCAATATGACATTTTTTAATTATAAGTATATCAAATTGTTAGAAAATTAACCGTAATTTAGTCCAAAATATCATACCTGATGAATTAATAAAATTCAAAAGCATCACATGGAGTTCAACATACTTTTATCAAATTTTAATTTTAGAGGGTAATTTTATGGCAATATAATCCACGTCAGATCTGAATATATAACCACTACCGATTTTGACAATAACGGAAACATTGTTTCTTCAAGAAGACATCAAATGTATACGTGAGCAATATTTTCAGAATTTAAAAAATATTTCTAATCAATATACCTATATTACCAGCTTTTAAAAATATTATGAGCTATTATTAATTTTTGAGCCATAGCGCGTGTGAAAGACAGTTGTGACTTTTTTACACCCCATTATGCAGATCTCACACCTTCCTTTATATAGGATCATTTCAAACACAGCGCTCATTACATGTTTGCTACAGTTTCTGAAAATGTTGAAAACATGTACGTACGTGGTTCGTTCTCTCATAGACTTCTCTATAGTTGTTTTTAAAATATCGATTTTTAAATGTTATGCATTTTACTATTGATGACGTCCTCACTGATGCTTATGTTAAATAATATACACTAATTCAAGATTTCAAATATTGGACTACATTGAACAAATGTATACTGTTCAATAAATTGTTTATAGTAAAATGACATCAGTACATATATGTAAATGACAATAATAATGACAATTTAGTAAAATTAAATGAACCCCCTCTCTCTTTTCCATCCACTCCCCCCTCCCATCCTCCCACCAGCGGCCCAATATATAAAACGGCTGGGTACTTTTTTATCAAAAAAATTCGTGTGCAAAATAAAAATATGCTTATTCTATCTCTTCAAAAGATCAATTAAAAAACCTATTTTTCTATTTCTGACAATTTTAACCAAGCAAACTTATCATCATTAATTTTCTTACATTCTATCTAAAAACCCTATTAAAGTTCTGCATCTCCTTGTATTATCCACACTGTTAGTTTATTTAATAACTTTGTGTGGCTTACAATAGAACTAACAGAAGATTACAGTATTTATAAATTAAAAACGCTTTTATTGCATGATTTATAGAGATGGAGGTGCTTTTTTAAACTTTTTCTTATATATAAATTGACTCAATTCATTGACTCAAGCGTTAACTTTGTAATTCATTAAATTTAAATATGTTTATCGCTCTTATAATTAGTTGACATTATATTTCTACAAATGGAATAAGTTTCATCAATTTATATTATTACTAATCTTTACATAATGTCGCAATTCTTACTATTACATTTTCACTACTTCATGACTTTCCTGCGTTGAATAGGTATAACGAAAATAAGACATAATATAAATCCGTTAGTTATAAACAATATCATCACTTGCTTAATTTTCATTTTGTAATTTAATTTAATTAAATTTTAAAAGTATCGAGAGCCAAACTATGGAGTCTGATATCCCACAATTTTAGGCCTAATTGTTTACTTAATACAATGCGTGTACTTACTGCAAAATGCGTTCTGCAACTATAACTCCTTTGCCAAACTGTCAGACGATGAAAGAAGATTTTTTCACCATCGCACTCAATGAATGTTACATTTATATTTTTTCCACATCAATATTAATCCGAAACAATAATAACGCTCCCCCGGACATGAAAAGCCGCGCTTCACTGTGAGTTTACCTTGACAGAGGTACCCGTGGCAGCCTCGTTTCTTACGTCACAAAAATGCGACAGCTGTGGTCTTATTGAGGCGGAAAGTTTGGAACTGTTTTTTATTTGATAGGTATAGCATCACCAAAACACAATTCAACACAAACAAGAACTGAATAATAATAGCACCCGGTTACCTATATAACGACAACCCCCGCGTAATATGGGAGTCGAGGTGTTTGTTGGTAGTGTGTGGCGTACTCAGGCATTCGTGTGCCCCTTCTGGAGGCGGCGGCGCGATAAAGACAGGTGTTTTGACAAATTGGCCGCCGCAGAAAATAGGAAATGACAAGAAGCCGTCACAATTCACCTCGAAAATATACAGTCAGTTTGGTTAAAGCTTTTTGGTAAATACAGTTGATTGTTGATGAGGCTGTGAGGTGGACTTCGGTGGCTGTTAATAATTAACAATTCTCCGGAATGAAAAAAAATCATTTAATCTCTGAATTTAAAGACATTTTTAAAATGTAGAAAGACTTTAAAAAAAGTTGTCGGTGTGTGACATATACAATATTGCCAGAAAATTTCCACTTACAAGTAATTGGCATTTTATTTACAAATAAAACTATGAGTTTGTCTGATGTGACAAACTGCAATAAATTTATATTATTAATAATAAGTGTATTACTCATCAAAATGGAAATGAAAGCAAACAAAGTTTAAATATAAAAAATGAAATTCAAATTAATAATTTTTTAATTAATTAAAAAATTATAGTAAAATTTTTTTTTTTAAATTAAATAAAAAGTATAATAAAAATATAAATTGAATTTGTTACATTAATAAACATTAATATAATTTATAAATAATAATAATGTTAAATAATAATTAGTAAATAATCAAAAATAAATAATTAATAAAAATTAATAAACAACAAATAATAAATAATACATTATACATAATAAATAATAAATAATAACCATTAAATATTAAATATTATATATTAAATAATAAATATTAAATAATAAATAATTATAAATTAAATGATAAATAAAATAATTGTTTGAAAATTATTATATTTAAAATTTAATAAAAGGGAATATATTTTAAATATAATTTAAAATAGTTTTTATCATTTATTAAATAATGGTCTCTGAACAATTGTTTTACAGAATTGATTTCAAATATTAAGAAAAATATTACGATGAGAACAATGCTGATACTGAGTGTTTTGAATCATTGACATATAAAATAATCGTAAACAATGATAAGTTAATGTCTAAAATATATATTGTATAATTTCTGACTTAAACTTAATAATGTATTAAACATAATACATCTGTGCCGTAACCATTTTATTTCAGGCAGTATTTCAAAAAAGGCGCATTTAAAATATAGCATTTTCAAAATTGTAAAAATCATTAAAACTGAATTGTTTCACATGCATTCCATGAAACATATAAATACATAATCTACAGGAAATACAATTATTATAAATGTCCAAAAAAGGTATAATCAGGAACTTGTGATATATAAATGATATAGGCGCACACAAATAAATGACAAAAGACGCCACATTAGTAGAATATACTCACAATGTTAGAAGAGGAATTTATTATATAAAATAAACGGTCACAAAAAAATCGGTCTCAACCAGAGACCAATATCAAGATGGAAAAGTAATTACAAAAGCACACGACATTATTATATATATATATATATATATATATATATATATATATATAACGAGACAAGGAATTATATAAATTGAAATGAAAGAAATATAAATAAGAATAACAATAGCACAGTGCCAAGAGGGTACATCAGACAGAGAGCAGTTGGAACGGGGTGCAAGGAGAGGAAAGGAGCTACTCTGAGTTTTGAATTTTGAACTTGAATTTTGATTAAGAATACTATATTCGTTAATTTCAATATAAGCTGACTCCATAGCGCGTATAATTTGCAGATTATTATTACCATATATATTATGGATTCCTTTCTATCTATCTCCTAGATGTACAATCTAACATAATCCTGTTATATATATATATATATAGGGTTACGAAACGAATGAGTCATACACCAGTTTTGCGAGGCAATCGGAGGCTAAAAAATATTTTAGTGGTTCTTAGTATCCTAAATAGGATATAGTAGTATAATAAACGTTAAATTGCACCACTATTTTAATGGTGCAATAAAAAATTGATTTGATAAACTTTTCATTATTAAAAATAGCTTTGAAGAATTCCTTTTTAGGCTGTACGCAAATGCAATAAAAATAATTTTGCCTCACAAAGCCGAGTATGACTCATCTTTCTCACAACCGCTGTGAGCCACAAATTGGATATCTAGGTATAAGTAAGATACACAAAAATTCAATATCTATGGTATTATTATTATTATTTATTATTAAGGTAAACTAAAGAGGCTGATTTAATGTCTATTGAATGCCAGAGTGCGCAAACATAGCATTATTTGAATTACAGTTAATAAAATCGGATTTATGTTCTTTAATTCGAGTACTAACATCCCTCTCTGTTTCACAGAAATATGATTTGGTACAGTCTTTACAAGGAATTCGATAAACGCCAACATCAGAAGTATTTTTAGCTGTAGAATTAGAAACAACACTAAATATTAAGTTGTTTAGGATATTAAAAACCCATATCAGATTTAACTGATTTAAAAAGACGTCTATTAGCCGAAGAAATTAAGAGAGGTACATAAGTAACACATAATTTATTTTTCATTTCAAAAACAGGATTCTGTCTGGGATTATAGAAAGGGGTTTTGCTCGAGAAAGGGCATTATTGGAGACACATTTTGGATAACCAGTAAGCAGTAAGAAAGAAAAGAATTTACACAAAAGTTACAGGGAACTAACGCGATAACATCATCAATGTATCTGACCCTAAAGGAAGGCGAAACACCAGAAAAAAAGTGGAATAAATTCGCTTTCAACATGCTGCAGAAAAAGATTGGCTAGGAACCGGCGATAAGAGATTACCCATTGCAAAACATTTTTTAAAAAATAAAAACAAGCACTAAAAAATAACTATCTTTAGTAGCTAATTTAAATGATTATAAAAACATTCAATGTTAATATGAAATCGTTATTGTATGTGTAAGTTTACGAGAAAGAAAAGGCTGAATAGGATCGGAATATTGGTGAAAAGAGAAACAGCACCAAAAGAAATAAATTTGTCATCATAATTTCAATTTAAGGAGCATAATTTTAGCAAGAGATCGTTATTATGTGTAACATGAGAATTAGAAAAAGAACCAACGAATGGAGAGAGATGAGAAGCTAATGGTTTAGAAAGCTTTTAAGACATTCCAAAGGAAATAATAGGGCGATGAGAACATCTATTTTAATGTATGTTAGGAAGGCCATACGCATGAGGTAAACAAGGATAACATATTTAAATTCGGGAAATCTTGAAGCAAGGGCTTTTAAATTTGAATCGAAGGACGATTGCATTTTAGGAAGGGGATATAAATTAATAACTTCGTAAGTAAAAGGAAAATCAAGGAGATTTTTCATTTTGCAATTATAATCAGAACAATTAATAATAACTATTTTATCACCTTTATCCAGACAAGCATTTTTAATGAGTTAATTTTTACGTAACGAGATAATATCATCATGAAAACATTTAAGAAAATAATTATTAAAAATGATAAGGTTATTGAAAATAGCACTCAAATGAGAAGCTAAAAAATCCTGGGGAAGCTGTTTTCATCATAATTGTGCAATTCCGAAACATAGAGAGAGAAAAATATTTCTTGGTGGTAGGCAAAACAAAATGTTAATTTACTACACTGGAGAGAGGGCAGAGGAATGACCACCGGCTCCTTTCACACATTGTTTAAAACAGTAGTAAACTGGTGACGACTCCTCTGGCATTGGCGAAAACTTCCATCTCTGACAAACGAATGAACCCCTTGACACAGGAATGGATCTGGGACATGTCGACACATTATTTCGATTTTTTCAGGCAGCTGCCAATTATACGCTGGTTACGGCCATGTACACTCTATTTCAATTTCGAAGCAATAAACTGATTTCGATACAAATTCACAAATGTTTGCAACTTTAATGCTCTAAATTCCCAGAGAAAAGGTCAAACTATAACAAGAATGATAAAATAATGTTTAAATTCTAGCAACCTTCCTGTGAGTTACAAAAGTGCGATAATTTTATGAAATATTTTTTTTCCATTTATTTCAAAAGAGAACATAACTATTAAAAGGGAATAAAAACATAGAAAGGGAAGTTATGAAATGTTGCTTAATTTTTTGTGGTATAGGCGGGCCGTTTTAATAATGAAGCGTCCTCTCAGGGTAAAAGCTGTGTAATTCACTTTACCTACACCTATTTTTCACGTCAGGGTAAATATTATATTAATATTGAGCATACAAAAATGCATTCGGAGTTGATCAATGAATCTAATTGGATGATATTAAAACACCAATTAGGTGATCATATAATCAAAATCAATAACACGAATTATTTTATAGTTGAAGCATTGCTTAAGTCCAACAATATAAGTTTATTATTTTTATTTTAATTATAAATGTCACTCACTCGTTTATTATGAATAAACAAGTATAAACAAACATCTTGTATATTCAGTTGGAGAATATAATCATATATTTCATTAATAGAGACTGAAATATTAACCCTGGAAAATATGCTGAAGAAAGATGTGTGGTTAGTTGCATTTGGAACTTCTTTCACTTTTACATGAAAATGACTTGCCGTTGATGTCTCCAATGATTTTGATAATCAGCCTGTGACCGTTATAAATTATGATGGACAATTGATCAATATGAATGTGTATATATAAGGTATACTTTGCTGAAAATATTTATGTTTAGATACTAGACTATCTATTATATAGTTCAAATGGTATAGTAGTTCATAGCCTATATATTAAACTCTACGTAGGCTCCGCACCATTTTTATACAATAAAAGTACTATCTAACCACCGTAACTATTTACATTCCATACATATATAATATATAGATAAATGGATAACCAACATTCTGAAGGGAAACCTTTTCACCAGATACCACTGATGGTTAAAATATTCCCATCAGAGTATATACGGGGTATTACCTACAGCGATTAATTAATTATTAATATCTATTCCCCTCAGCCGAGGAAAAATAGCTCCCGCGTAAAGGGAATTACTACCTGCAGGGAAAGCATTATTAATATGGCCTACTAGGTAGAAAATTTATAAACTGTAATAGAATAACAATTTTTTTTGTAATGTAATTTACCAAAGTATAAAAATAGTGTTTAAAAAATGTCGTATTATTTTCTTAGATATTAAAGTAATCCTAAAATAAATAAATCTTTATTTATAAATTATAATTGATCAATTTGGATGTAAAGCAGATGTTGCAACGATGTAATTTCAATAATACTGGAACAGAATAGTTATTAATTTGTAATTATAATATTAAATTTCGAAGTTACAACTCTCTGATAAAAGGCAAACACAATAATGAAAGAAACATGTTTTGTATTAACTTGATTAAATAAAGAATTAATTATTAATCTCTAAAATGCTATTGAAAAAATAATTACATCAGAAAAAAAGTAAAATATTATCATTTATTAATTTCTACATTGTTTTTGTTCCATGATTTTCAGATTTTGCAAAAATGCATTTTTATAATTGCAGTATAAAATTAGCATATATTTAGACAGACGGATTGTTCTTAACATAACCATTTAATATCTGTATTCTATCTGTATTCTATCTGTATTCTATCTGTATTATATCTGTATTCTATCTGTATTATATCTGTATTCTATCTGTATTATATCTGTATTCTATCTGTATTCTATCTGTATTCTATCTGTATTCTATCTGTATTCTATCTGTATTCTATCTGTATTCTATATGTATTCTATCTGTATTCTATCTGTATTATATCTGTATTCTATCTGTATTCTATCTGTATTCTATCTGTACAAGATACTTTAGATCCACTACTTTGGTTACTAAATTGTTTTAAACCTAATCTTAACAATCATTCTTATTTTATTGATAACTCCATATTTTGCTCATTTGGCGATTACCACACATCGGTTAATATGATATATCAATTTGGTTACTTTGTTTAACTATTATACTTTTTAACAACATCAATTCCAGACTGTATAATATCAACTTAACCCTCAAAGATTGTGTTCCCTTGAAAGTCTTATGGTAAATCTAATACGACCACTATACACCTTCACAAGCATGTTATTCTTCGTATAGATTCCATTTGGACAATAAACAACAATACATTATAAATAATATTGATTTAACTTTAAACAGATAAATTAGCATGAATATATGAATATGCATGAATATATGAATATGCATGAGTATATGAATATGCATGAATATATGAATATATTAGCATAGATATATAATTGTTATCTATAGTATAGTACTACTATTATAACTCTATGAATGATACTATCCTTATGCTTATCTACATCATTCACCATCATGACAATTATCTCCATATATATAGGATTTATTGATGTATATAATAATAATACGAAAGAGTATATATTATGGTTTGGAATGTATTTAGATCCATTAATATTCAATTGATCCATCAATTAATTTAATTGATTATAGTAAAAGTGAAATTTAGTCAGTCATTAAAAACAAATTAAATATTAACCTCGTTTCTAATTTTACAATTCGAAAATATATTTTTAGTGCCAATAATGGACATGTTTAACCCGGCAACAAAATAAGGCATTAAAACTGACAATGATAATATGAATTATATATTAAATTGAGTTATACACAGCACATTATACATGGAAAAGAAAAAGAATACACTTGTTTACCCATTTTGTTACCTATAATGTATTACCAATGTATAGATATAATTATAATTTCTTTGGATTTTTTATTGACAATTAGATTATCTCAGCCAAAGTACGCATTTCGTAAATTGAATTGTTTATAATGAACACCTTTTAAAGGAAAACTGCGTAAATATGCTTATGTTTTAAAGTGCAGTCATAATAGTATAATGTAAGAATTGTATATACATATACTTCTTCAATTTTCATTATTGAAATATATGAGGGTGTAGAAGTATTCATAGTAACTTGCAATGTATTTTATAAAACTGATAGCAACATCTAATAATATAGTGAATATTTAACTATTTAAATTCGATATTGAAATTATACTTAACAGTTTGAGTTAACAATTTAAAACTATACAGATAGTATAATATACAAGCTGCTCCTAAAATTCAACAATTTTTAATAATGATGTCATTTTAATGGGATACAAAAAAGCAAAAACTCCCGCAACAAAAAGTTATAATACAACATATACAAGCTTATATAGTTATCCGGCTGACCAAAATTCAATCGAAATAGACTTAAGCAACTGAAAGTGAAAGGAGATATCGTATTCCGATATACCGACGATAATATTTTCTAAAACAAATTCAGGGTTATAGAAAATGGATTACACGTGAACTGGTAAACTGGTATACCGGTAAACTGGTTTTAATATGCATATTCAGATTTGGATAATCGGATCTTCTTTTTGAGATCCTTTGAGCGCTCTATGCGTACAGTGTCGGTTTCGACCATCGTGATTTCATTGAGCCGCTGCAGGAAGGCCGCAGGAGCATTATTCAGAGGGTCTGGATATGCTAATGAGGATCTGGTCTCACTAACTGGAACACAAGATGTCCATCAAAATATTAATTTGATACTTTAATCCTTAAATATTAAATATACTAGCGGCAGTATTTATTACTATTGGATCGGTAAATTTTAAAGTAACGCGTCTAATAAATTTATTAATATTGACAATTCCTCCACTTTTTACTGAATTTTTTTATATTCTATTTTTCATGAATATTATTTTTAAATAGTATAAATGCTTTAACAATGCAATGTTTATTAATTATTTAGCGTTTAGTGGGAAAAGAACACACTTCTCTAAGCGCGGAAAATTGTATAGTAAAATCGATCCAAATAAAATCTATACAAGTATGTATATTGTAAATAAAAAAATCGGTTATAAGCTTATGGTAAGGGTATATATTTATGAATGGAATAATGTGTTTATAGTATAGGCAAAAGTATAAAACTTTATATTATTAAACCGCAGAACGTTTCGTGAGTATATAGAAATACATTTGCAGGAAATTAGAAGTTAAATAGAAAATGTATTCCCTGAAATTTGACCTTGAAATTATTAGAGAAGTATTATTGAGAATAAATATTTATGTATTTACCTTACCTTATCTTAACTTACCTTACCTTACCTTACCTTACCTTACCTTACCTTACCTTACCTTACCTTACCTTACCTTACCTTACCTTACCT
>JAUZND010001622.1:0-13370 GCA_034780555.1 Coelogynopora nodosa
CGACCAAGAAGCTCCTCCAGTTCTTGCTCCTCTCAACAACCTTCGCCAAGGTCGTCCAGCTATTCGTCAGCCTGTTGTTCCTGATGTTCCAAGACCTCTTCCCATGGAAAAGCGAGTCAACTGCCTGGTGAAAAGTCACTGTACAAAGAATCGAACTGTCCATTCGTGCGTGTGATTTGCAATCGTCCGGCTTGTGGCAAGTGTTTAGCCACTTATTGTACTCGTTGTGCACCACAAAATGTATGATGGTATGGTATTTAATTTTTCCTAATAACAATTATATGACTATGCTTTCTTGACTCTTACATAAGTATTTATTATTAAGTAGTACATGAATATTCGCTATTGAATATTTTATTGCGCATTTTCTATGTTTTGAATTGCACATTTTTACAAGTTTTTTCATAATTTGTATTGATATTATTCAATAAAATATTTTATTTAATAAAAAATATATGTATTATCATGTTTGTTTTTGATTAACTTTAAAATAGAAAACTAAAATTGAAAAGTAATTAAAAATTTCGTGTAAATTTTGAGAATTTACGTCAATTGACGTCAGCGGCGCTTCTAGTAGTTATCGCCATATTTTTTCGGGGGTTGAATCGATTTAATTGAAATTTTCAAATTATTATTAGCTCAAAAAAATAATTGTCATGAATGATTGGCTCCAAAATATTTCAGGATTTTTTTTTATTTATGAGTGAACATTAAAAACTACGTCAATTGACGTATCGGCGCTTCTAGTGTTAAACTGTAAATTGCTTACAAAAATAGAGTGTGTTAATACCTTTAGGAAAGTTACATAAGTCTTCTCGATATTACATAAGTCTAAGGTATTCTTTCTCGAATAAATGAATAGGAAAAGACTACAATTAGTTGACGAATAATTGATATTTTATTTTATTGTACTTTAGTGGTTTGTCGGTTTATTTAAAATTATTTATAATAACTTGAAAACATATTTTTTTATGTTTACAAAGATACGCCAAGTCGAATTGTCTAGCAAAAAATGAGGTTTCTTTCAAACTGTTATCGTTTCTTTATACTGATTCTATTTGACTTATTACTGTTTTAAAAAGTATTTCATACCGGTGAACACTTAAATGTTAGATTTCAAATCTTGTTTCCAAAAGTATTGGAAATCACAAACAAAGTTACGAATTGATTATTATTAGAAAATACGAGTAGGTGTGAAGAGGTTAGTTAATAACAGGTTAGTTAGTAAAGACACAAATTATGGGTGAAAAATTCCTCCGTAATCCAGTAATTGTATACATTACGCGTCATAACTTAAGCCATCTTAGATTGCACTTATTATTTTAAAAATAATCAAATTATAAATTTTTCCAATTACCTCTTGAACTAATTTCAAGTTTATGTCAAGCAAAAATAAGTCTTCGCACACAATGTTATTTAAAAGTATTTTTAATTTTTTTTGTTTATATGATAAGGCTGACTTTGAAATGACAAAGATATTGATTTTTGCCTGATTTAAAAAAATAGAATAATAGTTTTTAAGTTACGTTTACTTTAAAAATTATTGTTAAACTATTTTTATAAACTATTAAAATACATTTTGTTTCACTATTGTTGTACATTTTCGACTATTGTATTTAGTTTTATTTAACCAACTCGGATCTAAATGTTTCAATTATGACTTAATTATTTTGGAAGGCCATTCAGCTAGATTAACCATATAACTAAGAAATATACTAAAACATTTCTGCATAATTGTGAAATTTTTAATTAAATTAATCTTAAGTTGATTCCTTAACGTTTTTTATTTTAAATTAACCATTTTTATGGTTTACCAATTAACTGAAAGCATCAATAAATATACATAAAATCTAAATAATTTCACACTATATATTTTAATAACATATATATTTTTAATAAGCAATTGTCAAATTAAGAGATATATATAGTATAAATAATACAAAATTTTAACCCATTGCCAACAGAACACATTGAATTTCATTCTAAATTATTTGAATACACAAAATTCTTAAATCTATTCCAAACACACATTCATCAAATTTACTACCCAGTTACTACCCGGTTGCATATATTTCAAACAGAGGGAAGATTTAAACAAGGTAATGATATATTTTTAATAATAACTGCCTGCTATCTGTTCCAATTTCTAATTTATTTTCTAATCCATTGCTTGCCAAAATCCATGCCAAAAATATGATAAATTAAACTAGTTAATGGATTTCGTGAGACACACATTATATAGGTAATCTTACGTAACCTTCACAATTTTTTAAATCCTAAAGTTCTTACATATATGATACATATTCAAATATAATCATAAAGGTTTTTCACTAATAGCTACAAATTTATTATTATTTAGCCAATTCCAAAATTTGACTAAATTAACAATTGACATAATCTGCAAGGATGGCCAAATATTTGAAAACGTTATGTCTCAGAATTATACTCGGAACTTATAGATGTTTCAATGTTTGTAGTCTATTTATAAAAATATTACATTTTGCTATTGAGAAAGTATAGTTCAGTTTATTTATTTTGGAATTATTTTGAATTCAATTAACCATTACGGATTGGTAGGTTGTTGTAGGGCAATAATTAAATTGTTCCTTTAAATAATTTTTACTCCAATAAGATTTTACAGCTATACATAATTTGAATAACACTAATAAGGTAGAAATGAGGTCGTTTGTAGAAATCATAGTTCAGTTTCGTCATTTTGAAACTATTTGATGCTAAAAAGGACCATATGACATGACTAGGAATTTTTTTTACATTAACAATATGATTTTTGTATAAATTGGGTAACTAGATATATTATGTTTGTAATACATTTAATTATTAAAACCGTTTTCTATTAGTGTTTTTCATTTTAAGCGACAATTTTGGACGCCATCTTGAATTTTGATCTAGCGGGATGACAGTGGAATTTCGGTATACGTTGCATAAACAGTATTGGGAACATTTCCTGAAAAAATACAATTGTCTTATTTTTTTTAGCTTGACGTAAATGTTGACCTAATGCTTTTGGACTCTACTTTCATTCAAACAACAAATTTTGGAACTGTGTGTGAGATGTTCGCACAATAAGGTTAAAATTAGAATTTCTTTGATTAGTATGTACGTTACATATAAACATGTGTATTATTAATATTATTCGGACATATAATGTTTTGTTAGGTAGTCGTTTTTTTAAATTTATTTTTCGAGGAATAAATATTGAGTAGAAATTTTAGGAAGGGCAATTGAGTCGAAAGGATTGCTCACATTTATCACAAATAATTGCTGTTCATATTTAGGATTAATTGCTTCACTGCACATCTTCATGAATATTATTCAAACATAATACAAGCATTGTATCGAACTATTGTCAGTAATTTCCATTCATTAAAGCGTAGCTTCACGCTAAAGTGAGGAATATCTATAAATACCAGTTGACTTAATTACCCAGAAAAACGTTTGGCACAATCAAATTTAAATGTAGATATAATTAAATAAAACGTTCCAAAATTTAATAATATGTTTAATACCAATTGAATGAAATAACCGAGAAATGCATTTTACATTACAACATTTTAAATTCAATATAATTACATTCAATGTGCGAAAAAAAATTGGAAAAATAAAAATATTTTATAAGAAAAAGAGAAGTTAACAAATATATACTAAAATAATTACAAAATATATATATTTTAGAATTATGAGAAATCAGATGCTTACTAATGAATCATATATAATATATATATATATATATATATAGTATAATATAATATAATATTAACAAAAGTAATTGTAATACAATATTACGGTACAAAACATAAATATATGATAAAAATCAATATGATAAACATTTTAACATTACAAATATGTTAAACAAAAATATTATATATCAACACACGAAATAGTTAAAATGTATAACATCAAATGGATTATTTAACGTATAGGGTACATAATAATAATAATAAAGGTTATATCCAAAATATATTAATAATTTACGGAAAGCATTTTTGAGCATCGCTTAATAATATGTATTATTTTTTTGTGTAATCAACCTGTTGAGATTAAAAATAAAGTAATTTAAATTACCTTGCATATAAGGGTATTCTTGCGAAAGGTACACAAATGTAATAGTCCCTCACAGTTTGTACTACTTCTATTGAAATACATACATACAATTAATATATCAACTATTTCTATGTAATTAATGGATAATGTATTGCATGCTTATGGTTAAATTTATGTAGTAAAGTTTTCATTTATCGAAATACACCGAACTCATTCGTAATCATGGACCTTCATTTTACATGGTATCAATTTAATGTATATATGTACATGTGTATCGTTATTTTAATTAACAAATATTATCAGAAACTTAACAGTAGGGGGAGTGGTTGATTGGGATTAAATAACCTTGGAAAATAGAGGGTGGGCTACGGAAAACAAATAATTTATTACATAAAAATTTAGCAATGAAATATCATAGATTTCTCTTGTAATGTGGTCATGAAGGTCACCTACCACTCTGTACTGACATTGAAGATTGATTGATCTGCCTATGGTGCTTCAATACATCACACAATTGACATTTACCAATTATGGTGGTATAGGGATATTAGGTAAAGGAATTATAAGGATTATGGGGATTATATAGATATAGGGATTATAGGGATATAGGGATATAGGGATTATAAGGATTATAGGGATTATAAGGATTATAAGGATTATAGGGATATAGGGATTATAGGGATTTATACCCTAAACGACTCCCGACATTACACATTATTTATATAATGAAGAAAATAAAACAAATATAACTATTTAATTACGTTCAGATGAAGCACCCCTAATCTCAGTTGTAATATTCTAATTTAAAAGTAAGAAAACACCGTATTAATTTATACACTATTCTTTACGCATGTAATAAAAATTTCTTTTAATTTAGAAAGATATATACTTTAAAAGGATGAAAACGATATTTTGAATGTGAGGCGTAAACTCCGATCACTACCCCACCTTATATGACAGGACCATTCCAATGAGGACGGTTCAAATTTATGGAATTCAAATAATAAGAAATCTTTTTTAAAGTTTTAAATTAAATATTTTTTAAACATCATTCAATAATACTCCCATGTGGCCTCAACTACGTAATCGAGATTTCAACTTTAGCAATTTTATTTATATGTCTTTAGTAAATTAGCACCCATGCAATTAGTGGTCTATATATTATATTATTATTATTATTGTTCCAGGTCTTAATTAAAATCATAACTTTCCTTAATCTGTGAAAAAATAATCTAAAAAGTAAATCTTCATAATCTTTGACACAATTTCTCATAATGTTTCTCTTGCAACCATCTATTGTCTATTTTAAAAACAATTTTTTTAATTACTTTAAACAAAATATTGTCTATTTTGGCTTAGTAACACCAACATTTATAAAACAATATTATTTTCTATTGGTTTAGGGAACGCATCCAGCTTAATAATGTTCTTTTTATTTATTTTTTATCAATAATTTTATAATTTAAACAAACTTAAGCAAAATTGTTTCATAATTGTGCCTCATAGTTGTTCAAAAATGTATTTAAAATATATTGTTGTCAAAAAACATGGTATTATACATGAAAAATGTACTTCAATTAACATATTGGATAATATTTTTAGTGTAATTTGTAATAAATAATAATTTTTGTAGAAACTTCAATATTAATAACACGGAAATTGTTTGGTAATATGAATTATAGAAACTGATTTTATAAAATAAATTAAAAGTAAAGAAAGCCAATTTTAATTTTAAAAAATTTAAAATTTAAAAAATCATCCGTTTATTCCATTATTTAATCTTTAGATTATGTATTCATTTAGATTCATTGCATCCGTGTAGTAATTTCTATCTGGTAATTCGATGTTTTGGTAAATGTAATTGACTGAAACTGAATCAACTTACTTCTAAATGAGAATGCATTTCGATGTCAGAACAAGGAAATCAGGGTAAATATTGTGGACGCTTGCAGTTTTTTCTCTAAAAAAAGTGGTCGATCTTAAGCTTTCGGTTCAATGCATTCAACAAATATTAAATGTAAGGAGAAAGAGGAAAAAGGTACCTGGATTTTTAAAGGAAAAGCGCATGTCATGTGCTCTCTCCTTAATCCTCAGCTGCGTTTACCATGTTTTTATTTTAATTTTACGATTATATGGCATACTAGCTTTCTCCAAAAAATTCTAAGCATTTTATGTTTATTTTAGTATTTCATTTGTTTACACTGACATTAAATAATTTGTCAATTAAAATTTAATTGAAATTTATACATGGAAGACAACTGTTGAAAATAATTCAATAAAAGTTTTACCTATTGTGTAAGCGAAATATTTAATACTGGAATAAGTTAAAAATATATAATTTGGGGTTTTTATTATATAGAAATGACGTTATTGATTCTTAAATATAAATATAATTTGTCGTTTTATTTTTATAAAAAAGAAGTCATTGTTTCATAAGTGAAAAATTTCTAAAAAACATTTAAAAATTAATTTAATCGATAAATAACTATATATATATATGATAAAGTATTGAAACTTCATAGAATATTTATTTGTTTATATTTTGCGTAAATTCGTCAATTTTTGTACAATTAAAAACATATTTCTATTTTGGTTGATTAAAAAAATTCTACAAAATACAAACAAATTTCTGCAATTAAAGTAGAAATACTTACTAGAACAATTGAAACATCACAATATCTTATCTTTTAATCTTGAATGGATTATAGAGATATTTACATGTTATCACAGTATGCCCACTATAATATCCGCTTTAGACATTTGATACTTACAGATAATATTATGCTTATTAAATGTCCAATGATTTGAGTATCAATGATTTCTAAAGATTGAAAACTGAATTTCATATCTCTAAAGATTACAATCTGAGTATCAAATCGCAAACTATTACAATTTGAAAATATCAGCTTTGATATTTATTAATAATAGTTTGAAAACCCCAGAATATATCACAAATATTGGTAACGAAAAATTATCCGGGTTTACTTTCTTGTTATGTTTTCTAAACTGTTTATGTTTTCTAAACAAAACTGAATCATAAAATTTGTTTATTATAAATCAAAAGTTTAAAAAGTCAGTTATTATTATAATGTTAAAAAGGAAACTGTAGGTTTCTGGTATCATTAATTTAACATTCCTTAAAATAAGTTTTTACGAAAACGTATCAATTTAAATTTCTTAATTGTTATTTATTTAATATTAATTGTTATGTTTATTATCATCTACTCTTCACATATTATCTGACCTAAATCAGATTTGAATAAAAAGCTAAAAATATCCATTTTTATTGATATATAATATTATATACCTTAATAACGTGCTTGTTTTCCTGTTTATCCAGTTATCAAATGGGGCATGGCGAAATGAACACAATAAAAAATATTTTTCATTAAGTAATAATTATATATAATCAAATTAAATTAAAAATTAAAAAATTAAAAAATTAAACTCAAATAATTTTATTGTTTTGTTTTGTTCTTACTAATCTTATTCACTGACTTTCATCCTAGATATTTTATTACATTTTATAATATTTTATAATATTTTATATATTTTATACATATATTACATTCTTATATTAATACCTTGCATAACTAAATATCTAGCTCAATTCAACTGATCAATTTAATTTAACCATTAAATTAACAATTAAATTGATGAATGTCAATTGAAGGGAGTCGAGAAAGAAATAAGCAACTAAATTTAATTGTTTTATTTAAAATATACATATTAAATATTTAATAATGATAAACACAAAATATTATAATCTAGAGTATGATATATATATATATATGTGTGTATTATGAAAAAATAAATAAAACGTTATTAATTGCATAAATATATTTTAAATATAAATAAAACATTAATAAATAAGTTAAATATAAGCTTTAACTTATTATTTATATAAACAAAGCCGTCAGTTAATTCTGTTTCGCTTGGCGGTATGCAAGAAACGGCAAGAAACGGCAAGAAACGGCATGAAACTGATATATATATATATATATTATAACCTCTTTACAATGTATTGGTTAATTAAATTTATTGATCACGCAAAGTTACAATAGAAATTTTATTATTCTGATGTTAATCTCCATGGAACAAATTTTATATCTTATAATATTTGGTTGATTTTATGCGTACATAAAACTGGTATCGACAATTGCAATTTATAAGATAAGCAATTGAAAGCTTGATGTCACAAAAGATCGTTAAAGTTTCTTAACCCGTCGTCCGTACTCAGTGCCTAAAATACTTTTATGTAGTTATTATAAAGTATAATAAATATAATTTCGAATATTTGAATAAAGAAAATTGTGTTATTATTTAACTATTTTACACCCCCCATGGTTTTCTTACTTGCCGATGATATTAGGAGCTAAAATTTGCAATATTAATAGAAACAATATGTTTACCGTAACATATATACATTTAACTTGAATAATAAAATTAATTATTATAGAATCAGATGCAAAAAGAATCAAGTCAATTGGTTGCATTAATCAAAAGTTACAGCATATATATGGTTACTGAAGTTTATGACATAATCAGGTCATAAAAATGATACTAATTAATTTATTGTTTTAAAAATAAAAATAACTCGACTAGACTAGACTGTATACCTTATATCGACTATACTGTATAACTAGTTTCAGCTTGATTGAATGATAGGAAGTTTGTTTTACTAGGTGGGGGAGGGTGGGTAAAATACCCCCCCTTCACGGAGCAAACCCTACAAAATATGTTCACGGACGAAGGGTTAACGAAGTTCTTAAATGATTTTAAAATATTACTTTTACAAATGTTAAGGAAAATCTATATAATATATATGTTTATCTTATTTTTTATTTAAATGGTGTTATTTTTATATATTTGTCGACACGCCTCAATTGTAAAGCAATAAAAATTAATTATCAATAATGAAATTATTCATCTACAATCGATATACACCACTATTGTGATATATCATAAATTAACTAAATTTGCAAATTTATATATTGCTTATAGTAATATGATATTGTGTACTTCAAAACAAGGTTAAATCATATTTTGTATTAATTACTGTAAAATTATATAAGAATAGATTATTGCAAATTTAATTCCATAGTCAAACAAAGCATTAATAAAATATATTAACATTTGTTTAATCAATGTAAAATTCTAGAATAAATCATGTCAAATTTATCATCATATTAATTTCCGTCAGTCATTTTAAATTAAACATTCAGTTAATATACATAAAGTATTAATAATGGTGTTATATAATTGCTAAAAAACGGATTCTAACAGAGAATATATTTTCAGTTAACAGACAATAGCTTTAGTAATATCTCTGCAGTGTAAATAGACTAATTAAGACTGTTATTGGTCTATTACAATTCAAAAATAAAAAAATCATTAATTTTTTTAATTTACAATGAACATTCTTATTGAAACAAAAATCAAATTACCCAATTTAAAGTTCACATGGAATAAGTACAAAGACATTGGCATGTTAATAATACATTTAATATGTGGAAATTTAATTGGCATTACATATATGTAGTTTTCCATAAATTAAATTTAATAATTGTAACTCGTATAAAGGTATAAATTACAATTCGAAACCTGTCCATAATACTTTCTGTAAAATTACTAATTTGCAAAAGTTCAATAACCGATCGTAATAAGTTCACGAGCACGAATAAAGTTTTATGTAGAAATGAAATTATAACTTTGCACTGCCACCTAAATTTTTTCACACATTTTATAAAGTTTATATTATTTAAAAAAAGTTTACTTCGCATTTTCCAATAAAATATATTATGCCTAGTATGCGACGTACATTTTATACGATTTCAAATAAACTCTATACAGTTTTCAAAGCATACCCAATCCGTGATTTAAAATAACAATAATAAAAGTTTTTAACTTTGGACTTGTTCGGCAATTATTTACATTAATCAAAAAGATTTGTAAATATTCTTTCCTATTAAATGATAATTTGAGCCGAAAATGCTGCAATGTGCTAATTTTGTCCGATAAAAATGTTATCGGCTAAATCAAATAATTTTATCGGAATTTTTCGCTCAATGAATTTTCGGAAATTCTTAATTATTTACTTGTAATAGGCTACGGAATTTCACTGTGCTTTTTTTGATAATCATCAATGGCCCCTTCTTGATAACTTGGAAAATGAAGACAAACAGCTGCTTGAACTTCCTTGAACTATATACTATATACCACGCAGTTAAATAATATCATTACACGCTTTACATAAAAGGCATTGTTATTTAACTTTTCGCTTTCATAAAACTTAATTGAGAGCATAGGTATATACGGTCAAAACATATTATTGCATCTGTTTGAATATTTAACAATATTACTTAAACTAAAACAATTTATTTAATGCTAATATATATAATATATGTTAGACATTAAAATACAAAATTAATGATGCATATCAACAAATAATGGCCTCAAGTATAATAGCGTAAATATATTATTATAGCTTTCAAGAGTTTCAATAACATAGAATAAAGGAAAAAATGTATTTTTCAGTGTTTTGAAAATTTATAATATCATGTATATATAGGCATAGGCCTACCACATAATTTCCGGTATTTAGGGCATATTAAATTATAAATTATAAAATATGTATTTATGTTTTATAAACATGAGAAACCATATAAGGTAATAAGTATACTATCGTTAATATCGTGAAAAATTAATTTTATTAACGTAGCTATATATTATTAAGAGTCGATTAAAAATGTTACTAATATAAATGTTTTTTACGCTATCTAGTATGTTGTCATAATAAGATAACATAAAAGACTGTAGGGTTATAGTTTAGTTTTAGTAAATCATTTATATGTTATGGAATTTTTATATTTGTTATTCTAAGATAATTATTGTACATTCTGTTATTAGTTATTGTTGTTGTACTTAGTATTTATTATGGTAGTGTTCGAGTAAACTGTTATCATGCTTAGTTAATATCGATTATGTTATGTAATCATGTGTTGTAATAATGATTTATACTGCACTGTTAATACTTGATTACCAACCAGCAGTATGTAAGTTTAATGGTAATAAGAATGTGCTATTTTATCAGTGTGTTATTTTGTTATTTTTGGGACATAACAATTATAGATATAGGCACAGTTTCAGGTTAAACTATTCAAAAAGATATATTTTAATTAAAATTTCTTTAGCATATAAGGCAATAACATTTTAAATATTTTATTAAAGTAATAGTAATTAAGAAATTTATATGAAACGTAATTCTTCCAAATAATATTTAGCAGATACAAATTTGAAAAAGAAATCTTTAATTAAAAATGTAGCTTAAATTAAAGAAAAATTATTTTAAAAGTAATTCAATTAATACTTTAGTGTAATACAAAGGACTTTATTAATTATCTGTAAAATGTTATTAATCTATTCAATTATGAAACACTATTTTTATATATAATAGGCAATTTCTCAATACAAAAATGGTAGGAAAACTTTTTATCTGTTAAAAATTTAAGATAACATTAAGCTAACTTTTATGTATTCGAATTTCTCATTAAATTTTGCTGATTCTAATATAACAATAAGAGTGATATTTTACTAATAAAAGTGCAGGAAATGTTTTAAAGTGTATTCTAGGAATCCTTAGAATATCAAAATAATGAGGGCTGTCAACTAACTTAAAAAGTCATAATTTCAAGGATCGTAGTTTATAATCCAAAAAACTAAATATATTACATTCCATATTGTTTTCTATTTTAAATAAAATAATAAAATGGAACTAAATATAGTTTACAGGGTGTTCAGGCAAAGCCCGCCCATTTTTGGATTTACATTAATCATTGTAATTATTAACATAATTCACTATGCAAGACATTTTTGTTCTTGATAAATAACCTAATTTTCCTTGCTTTTTTGAGTCCTAATATTGACGAAAATGGGCATCAATCTTTTTTTTTATATGTAAACCTTTCCCCATGTTCCTCTGAGTATGCTTCCATGTTTGCCTTAAATTTGTCTAAACGGGACGCCAGAATGTGGAGTTTTACGGAAATCCTGCATCCTATGGCATCGAAATTCCCAATCAAGTCGGATATGAGCTGAACATAGTTCTTACTCTATAGTTACCAAGAAAATTGAGTAGGCTACTGTTTTAAAGCTGTCCCAGGTTGCTTTTTTAACCCTGTTGAGGAGATTGGGAAATTGATCTTTTAAAGCCATAATCTGCTTCGTCTGGGGGCCAACAAAGATCACAGCCTTGACTTTAGCATATAGAAGCCTGCAAGAAATTTGAAACCTTCCGACTAATTAACGAACCGTCTCAACAGGTCAAGTTTTATGTGCAGCGGAGGCATAGGAGCATCTTTGCCAGATCACCCAGAGATTCCGACAGAACGTTTTGTATACCAACCACATACTCTTCGCGCTCTGGCAAATGAAAATTTTGGTAGTGCAAACGGCAATACACACGTATAGGTATTATTTAGTATTTGACGGGGTGCTGTCTTGTATATTGTTTAGGACTGCGATTGATATATTGAATTGTTCTCTTGTCTGCGCTAGTTGTCTGGAGACAAACAAGGGGTGGTATAATTTATAGTTAATTAGTTTAAATAAGTATTAATAGTTAAACGATACGAGAGAGATTTGTCAAAGTACAAAATGAAAGCAGCCAAAGCCCGTCAAACAGGAGGAGGAGCCATTAACTGGTCAGAGGAAGATGAGGTCCTACAGGACATCTTATGTAAGAACAACCCCAAGGTTGTTTCTATAGATAATTAGGACTCTTCTTTTTTACAGAAACCCATCGCAGAAGGAGAAGTCCCTATAATTAGTCCTACACCACCTACTCCGACCAACAGTCTTGTGCAAGTCTCACCCAGTCCGGTAGAAGGCCCGAATCCGAAACGACAGTGTACCAACCAACGTTCCCGTTTCCCAAGTACCGAGGTAAGATATTTAGAGATGTTAGAGGTAGAGCATAGTTTAAAGGTTAAAAATTTGAAAATCAAAAGTGAGATTTTAGAATTGAAGTTAAAGCAGATGAAGTCCAAAAATCAAATTTTTAGGCCTTGGTAAATATTCTTCTTCTATTATTTTACTCCTCTTTCTTGTAGAATGCAATATCGGTCCTCTTCAGGACCACTCCCCTTTCCCCAGAGAACGCGACAACGGCCCTCCTCAGGGCCACCACTATTTGATTGATATTACATATTCTGTGATAAACTGTTGTATTTATACTATTTATAGTCAATTCCAATTGTTGAATTGATGAATATGACATGGTATAATGCTCAATGAATAAAATACAAATA